>JBBMKA010065234.1:0-16702 GCA_037833695.1 Sechiopsis laciniata
TATATATTCTTATGTAGGTTTTCAAACTGATCATTATTATTTTTGAGTACATATCGGACGGAGGGGGACCAACAAACCCGATAGAGCAGTAGTAGTAAAAAGAGGACAATTCACGCACTAATTTAGTGTTTTTGCATGGGAATAAGAAGTAAAGATACTTCCGCATTCGGATCGCAGCAACAAGAGTAGCAGCACCCGTTACGCACTAAGGAATCACAGTGCGAGGAGAAATAAATCACCGCATCCAGAAAATCCCATCACCGCCAAAATTCAGGCTAAACAATTAACAAGAATTCTGGTGTTAAAGAGAAGAATCAATTAGAGTGTAACGAATCAGATTTTTTTTTTTTTTTTAATAAAAATAAAAGTATTTTAATATTTGGTATTTACCTAGTTAATCCTTATTTTCTTTATTATTCTAAATTTTTGAATTTAAATGGTTATTGGGTAGTCATTTAAAAAGCCATTTGGGTTTTGTTAAAATTAAAAGAAAAAGAAAGAAATTGAGTTTAAACAAAAAGGAGAATAAAAAAAAAAAGGAAAAAAAAAAGAAAAAAAAACCCCTTTTCCTTTTCCCTCTTCTTCTCTCTTCTTCTTCTCCTTCCCCTCCAACCCTAGCCGCCGCCGCCGCCCTGCCTTCTGCTTTGCCGCGCAGCCCCCGAACTAGCCAGACGCCCCGGCGTAGCCCGCGCGGGTCCTTGCGCAGCGTGTGCGCTTTGCGCGCACTTCGCCCCTACCCCGCGACACCACCCTTTCCCCTGCGCAAGTCACCTCCGCGGCATCTCCGCTGTGCTCAGCTCGTCGCCAACCAGCCGCCAAGTTGCATTCTGCCATGCGTGCCTCCGACCAGCAGCCTCAATGTGTGCGTTTTCAACAGTGCGACGTGCTCGTTCTGTGGGTATTTGTGGGTAAGTTCTATTTTGCTGCTGTGGGTTTTGTTGGTATTGGTTGGTTAAACCATGTGGTTGATTTATGTGGTTAATTGATTTGTGCTTCGGGTTGGTTGTGTTGTGAAGCTTTGACAGCTTGTATCATGGGTTCGACGTTTGATTTTATACTTCGTGCCTCGACGACCTTGGACGGTCGTGCTAAGTCTGATTTTTGGGTAAGTTGTAGGCTGATTTTTGTAGAGTAAAAAGCACTCAATGTGGTCCTTGGGTTTGATTTTAAAAGATTGATTTTGGTTATGTCGAGATTAATTTTGTTATATTTTTCTAGGTCGTTTCAGCTTATTTGGTTGATCTGTTGGCTACATCTCAGGATAAAATTATCTTATTTGTTATGTATTTGTTAACAGGTAAGGATTTCTTACTTGGGTTGTGTGGACCCTACATTCGACACTACTGATTGCATCTATGCTTATGTGTTACTATTTTCTAGCATGTTTAGGTAGAGAAGATGACCTGTTTGTGTGTGCCAGCATGTTTCAGTTCCATGATTTTTGATATAGTATCCTGCTAGGATTGACTGTCGTTTATCGTTGTTTGTTGGTATTTGTTAGGGAACTGAGCATGTAGAATTTGTAGAATTATATATCCTGTTAGATTGTCGTCATCTAGAGGCTCCGAGAGGACTTGAAGTAACATGCCACCTTCTCATGGCCGGGGATGTGATGTAACATGTCGCCCCTGGGATTGCCTAGTTTCGAGGCCTGTTAGAGCGTGATTCTGATCATGGTGTAAGCCTGCAATGGGGGTTTCCTTAGCTTTAGGTGTTGGGTTTGAACAGGCTGCCACAGTAGGGTGTTGAGGGCCTCCCACCGACTGTGGATCAGTGGACACCAATTCCGAGTCATAGTTAGGCATGTGGACCTGCACCAGTGTAGACTGCTTAGGCCTGCATTTGCCTGGTTTCAGTAGCATGCGGTGTGAGTGCACACACACTAGATGCCGAGAGGAAGGCTCCCTCCGGCTAGTGTCGTTAGGACACCATTCCCTGTGTTATTATTAGAGCCGAACACTTGGATCGTCCTTCAAGTGTTCAGATCAGTGCGGTGAGCTGATTATTAGGTCGGGAGATGGTGAACTCTCGATATCGAGAGTTATGCTTCTAACTCAAGGTTGGTTTGAGAGTTGTTCGGTTTGCATGTATAGCTAGGATACTAGATGATGTGTTGGCTTATGTATTGTACCCCGGTTGGGGGTTCTTACTGGGTACCATTCGTACTCACCCTTATTCTATGGTTTTCCACCAGGTAACTTGGGACAGCACCGGGATGGCTAGAGAAGAAGCTAATGGATCATGGGAGTCTGCTGCAGTTATTTAATTTATTCGTTTATTCATTTTTGAATCAGCATGTTGGTTAGGGACTGAGTCCACTAGTTTTCATTATTTGAAATGTTTTTAATAATTCTCTAGCCAGAGGCTCGAATAATGTGTTTGTTTTGATTGAATGGTTTATGATTTTAAATTATCGTAGTTTTTTTTGTTTCAACTGTTTCAGTTATAACGGTATTTGAATCATGCATGCTGAGTAAGAACCGGGTTTAGGACTGTTCTAGAAGTCGGGTATCAGAGCTTAGAGTCATAGATTCTATAGACTAACCTACCAAGTTAGGTCGTTAGTCCCTATGATCATCAGCACTCCAACGACCGTCAGGTATGTCGAAAGTTAATTTTTTTTAAGGGTTATTTACAATAATCGCATCTAGCTTACATGTTTCTATCTGTTGTTGGTAGCGTTGGTTCGAGCGTGGTCTAACTCAGTGTGGTTTGGTTATAGATCACGAGGCATGACAGTTACTCGTAGTGGAGCTAAAACGTCAAGTGCTGCCAATAAAGGTGGTAATGCAGATCCGGTGATAGAGGAGGCTACGTCTAGTGCTAAGCCAACCCTCAGGCCGCCTTTTGTGCCTGTTGTACGACCTAGAGAGAGAGTGGAGGTTGTTCCACCTCAGGGCGCCGCTCCTAGAGTGGAGTTTGCTACAGCTTTGCGGGATATGGTTGTAGGTATGTTCGTCGAGTAGAGAGCCAAGAATCAGGCCCAATTTGCAGTTCAACAAGTGGAGACTCGAGCACAGATGGCCCAGTTTGTTCATATGTTTCAGCAGGTCCCGCCAGTGGTTCCCGCAGTGCCACCTGTTGGCAATGTTGTTCCCCCAGTTGGGCCGAGAGTGCCGCCACCTCCTCTAGTTCAGAAGGAGCCCGTAGTCGAGGCAGAGATCCCCGATGGTGCCACTAAGGCTGGCAAGTGGCTTAAGGACTTTACAAAGTGGAAGCCAAGAGAGTTTTATGCATCCGAGGACTCGTTGGTCGCAGCGAAATGGTTGGCTCACATAGAGTACATCTTTCACGTTATAGGTTACCCGGATGTCTAGAGGCCACGTTGTGCAGCCCATGTGTTGACAGAGACAGCTATTTGGTGGTGGTAGTCCACCGACGGAGCTAGACCGTTGGGGTCTCCACAAGCCACCTGGGAGTTCTTCAGGACCGAGTTTTAGACTCAATACATTAGTGAGGAAGCCCAGCAGGAGATGGTAGAGGCATTTGCTAACCTGAAGCAGTGGAATGATAGTATTGCCGAGTATGAGAAAAGGTTTTCAAAGCCCAGCTACTTTGCTCCAGAGTTGATTGCCACGGAAGAGCTGAAGATCTAGAAATTCATTGGAGGGCTTAGGATGGAGGTTGCTCAGGATGTTCGAGCACTCGCTCCAAAGACCTATGTTAGGACCGTGGTCTTAGCCAAAATTTACAACAAGAAGTATCAGATTGTGAAAGCCCCAGTTGTAGCAGTTCAGGGCACATCATCCAATTCTGGCCAAAAAAGAAAATTTGAGCCTTCTAAGACTTCCTGGGTAGGAGGTCAGCAGCAGCAACGTCAGAATTAGTTTCAGGGGCGAGATCAGCGAAATCTACATGGTCGCCAACAGGGCACAGTCAGGCAGCCACTTCAGTGTAGAACTTGCAACAAGTTTCACTTCGGCATTTGTAGAGCTTCACCTAGCTCTTGTTACAAGTGTGGCAAGGAGGGGCAACTAGAGGAGCTACCCGGGTTGCCCCCACAGAGAGAGGTTAACTTCACTATTGAGCTGCCAAAGAAAGAAGTAGAGCTTTAAGTTTCGCGGTACCCAGAGTGGAGTTTGCCCGCCTTTGATTTCTGCAATGAAAGCCCGTTGTTTGCTAACTCGTGGAGCTTAGGGTTATTTGGCAAGTCTGTCTGAGGAAAGTCGTCTTTCAGTGACTATTGATTAGGTATCAGTAGTGCAGGAGTTTTCAGATGTGTTCCCAGAGGGGCAACTAGAGGAGCTACCCGGGTTGCCCCCACAGAGAGAGGTTAACTTCACTATTGAGCTAGAACCAGGGACTCTCCCTATCTCAAAGACTCTGTACAGCATGGCACCGGTAGAGCTAAAAGAGCTGAAGGTTCAGTTGCAAGAGATGTTAGATAGAGGTATCATCCGTCCGAGTGTATCCCCGTGGGGAGCACCCGTTTTGTTTGTAAAGAAGAAGGATGGTTCGATGCACCTTTGCATAGATTATCGAGAGTTGAACAAAGTTACAATGAAGAATAAGTACCCGTTGCCTCGTATCGATGATTTGTTTGATCAGCTTCAAGGAGCTTCTGTGTTCTCTAAGATTGATTTGAGGTTCGGTTATCACCAGTTGAGGATCAGGGATATAGATATTCCCAAAATAGCTTTCAGGTCAAGGTATGGGCATTACGAGTTTGTAGTTATGTCCTTTGGGCTGACCAATGCCTCAACAGCATTTACGGACATGATGGATAGGGTGTTCAAGGAATTCTTGGATAGCTTCGTCATCGTGTTCATAGATAACATTTTAATTTATTCTAAGACTAGGGAGGATCATGCGTATCTGAGACAAGTGTTAGCAACGTTGAGAGAACACAAGTTGTACGCTAAGTTCTCCAAGTGCGACTTCTGGTTAGAGCAGGTGGCCTTCCTAAGCCATGTGGTTTCGAGAGATGGTATTGCAGTGGATCCCGCTAAGATTGATGCAATGAGTTTGTGGGCCAGGCCGACTACTGTCGTAGAGATTTGTAGCTTTCTAGGTTTAGCAGGCTACTACCGACATTTCGTCAAAGACTTTTTCGCGAAAGTAGCACCCCTCAGTCAGTTTACGAGGAAAGAGTTTGAGTTTGTTTGGGATGCCAATTGTGATAAGAGTTTTGCTACATTGAAAGACAGTTTGACGTCAGCCCCAGTATTGGTAATTACTGAAAGAGCAGGTGGTTTTGTGGTATACAGTGATGCTTACAAGTTTGGGTTGGGTTGTATCTTGATGCAACATGGCAAGGTGATTGTCTATGCTTCCTGTCAGTTGAAGCCTTATGAGAAGAACTACCCGACTCACGACATTGAGTTGGCAGCAGTGGTCTTTGCACTTAAGATTTGGAGACATTATTTGTATGGAGAGCGGATTCTGTTGTTCACAGATCACCAGAATCTCAAGAACTTCTTCACCCAAAAGGAGTTAAACATGAGACAGAGGAGATGGCTTGAGTTAGCAAAAGATTATGACTGCGAGATTTTGTACCACCTGGGAAAAGCCCTTGAGTAGGAAGGCGTTGCATTCCGCGGCCTTGTTGAGTTCCCAGCTTCCATTACAGAAAGAGTTTGAGCGACCCGGTATAGTCGTTTTGTTGGGAGAGGTTGTCGCCAGGTTAGCCTAGTTAACTATTCAGCCTTCGATCAGGCAGAGGATCATTGATGGTTAGCTGAGTGATCCTGAGTTGAGCAGATTGATTGCTAGAGTTCAGGCAGATAGAGACTTTGATTTTGTAGTAGCATCAGATGGTGGTTTGACATTTAGAGGACGCTTTTGCGTGCCAGCCGACGCCGGGCTGAGAGCCGAGTTACTTACCGAGGCTCTTAGTTCTCCGTTTAATTGGCACCCATGGGGTACCAAGATGTATCAGGATCTAAAGCAGACCTTTTGGTGGAATAATATGAAGAGAGATATTGTAGAGTTTATTAGCCGGTGTCTCACTTGTCAGCAAGTGAAGGCTCTCCGACAGAAAACAGCAGGTTTGTTGCAGCCACTAAGTGTACCTTAGTGGAAGTGGGAGGAGATCTCCATGGATTATATATCTGGGTTACCGAGGACACTGAGAGCGTTCACTCAGATCTGGGTGATTGTTGACCGTTTGAACAAGAGTTCACACTTCATCCCCGAAAGGATCACCTACACCGTAGAGCAGTGGGCACAGTTGTTTCTTGAGCAGATCATTCGGTACCATGGCATGCCAGTGAAGATTATGTCAGACCGGGATTCGTGGTTCACTTCTCGTTTCTGGAGAGCACTCTAGAAAGATTTGGGCATTGAGTGTAGTTTTAGTACAGCTTTTCACCCATAGACCGATGGTCAAACGGAGAGAGTGAATCATGTACTAGAGGATATGTTGCAAGCTTGTGTGTTAGACTTCTCGAGCAGTTGGGATCAGTACTTGTATTTGATGGATTTTGCTTACAACAATAGTTATCAGTGAACTATTCAGATGGCTCCATTTGAGGCTTTGTATGGTAAGAGTTGTAGGTCTCCAGTGTGCTGGGAAGAGATTGGTGACAGACAGGTTTTGGGCCTTACGTTGTTACAGATAACCAATGAGGCAGTTCGGAAGATCAGGTCCCGTATGTTGAGAACGCAGAGTAGATAGAAAAGCTACACTGATGTTCGACGTAGAGAGTTAGAGTTTGAGGTTAGACAACATGTTTTTCTAAAAGCTGCACCAATGAAGGGTGTTTTGAGGATTGGTAAGCGTGGAAAGTTAAGCCCCAGGTTCGTGGGTCCCTTCGAGATTGTAGAATGTGTTGGTGCAATGGTTTACTGTTTGGCATTGCCTCGGTCTTTGTCTGCAGTTCCCAGCGTGTTTCATGTGTCGATATTGCGCCAGTACGTGGCAGACCCTTCTCACATTGTTGACTTTAAGCCGTTAGGGCTGAATCAGGACTTGAGCTTCGAGGAGAAGCCTGTGTGGATTGTAGCTCGGAAGCACAAGATCTTATGTAATCGAGAAATCAGTTTGGTTAAGGTTCAGTGGAGGTGTTAGAAAGTTGAGAAAGCAACTTGGAGCTTAAGGATGAGATGAGGACTCTTTACCCAGAGTTGTTCGAGTCATAGGGACTTTCGAGGATGAAAGTAATAAAAGGAGGGAATATCGTAACGAATCAGATTTTTTTTTTAATAAAAATAAAAATATTTTAATATTTGGTATTTACCTAGTTAATCCTTATTTTTTTTATTATTCTAAATTGTTGAATTTAAATGGTTATTGGGTAGTCATTTAAAAAGCCATTTGGGTTTTGTTAAAATTAAAAGAAAAAGAAAGAAAGTGAGTTTAAACAAAAAGGAGAATAAAAAAAAGGAAAATAAAAAGAAAAAAAACCCCTTTTCCTTTTCCCTCTTCTTCTTCTTCTCTCTTCTTCTTTTCCCTCCCCTGCAACCCTAACCGCCACCGCAGCCCTACCCTCCGCCTCGCCGCGCCACCACCGAAGCAGCCAGACGCCACCGCCCAACCCATGTGCACCCTCCCTGCGCTCGTCCTTGCGTAGCGCGTGCGCTTTGCGCGCACTTCGCCCCCACCCTGCGACACCACCCTCTCCCCTGTGTAAGTCACCTCTGAGGCATCTCCGCCGTGCTCAGCTCGTCGCCGACCAGCCGCCACGCTTTGTTTCGCCACGCGTGCCTCTGACCAGTAGCCCCAACGTGTGCATTTTCAACCGCGCGACGTGCTCGTTCTGTGGGTATTTGTGGGTAAGTTCTATTTTGCTGCGATGGGTTTTGTTGGTATTGGTTGGTCAAACCATGTGGCTGATTTATGTGGTTAGTTGATTTGTGCTTTGGGTTGGTAGTTGTTGTGAAGCTTTGATAGCTTGTATCGTGGGTTCGACGTTCGATTTGATTCTTCGTGCCTCGACGACCTTGGACGACCGTGCTAAGTTTGATTAGTTGTGGGCTAATTTTTGTAGAGTAAAAAGCACTCGATGTGGTCGTTGGGTTTGGTTTTAAAAGATTGATTTTGGTTTATGTCGAGATTAATTTTGTTATATTTTTCAAGGTCGTTTCAGCTTATTTGGTTAATCTGTTGGCTGCATCTCAGGGATAAAATTCTCTTATTTGTTCTGTATTTGTTGCAGGTAAGGATTTCTTACCTTGGTTATGTGGACCTTGCATTCGTCATTACTGATTGCATCTATGCTTATGTGTTACTATTTTCAAGCATGTTTAAGTAGAGAAGATGGCCTGTTTGTGTGTGCCAGCATGTTTCAGTTCCATGATTTTTGATAGAGTATCCTGCTAGGATTGACTGCCTTTTATCGTTGTTTGTTGGTATCTGTTAGGGAACTGAGCATTTAGAATTTGTAGAATTATATATCCTGTTAGATTGTCGTCATCTAGAGGCTCCGAGAGGACGTGAAGTAACATGCCACCTTCTCATGCCCGGGGATGTGATATAACATGCTGCCCTTGGGATTGCCTAGTTTTGAGACCTACTATAGTGGGATTCTGATCATGGTGTAAGCCTGCCATGGGGGTTTCCTTAGCTTCAGGTGTTGGGTGTGAACAGGCTGCCACAGTAGGGTGTTAAAGGCCTCCCACCGACTGTGGATAGGTGGACACCAATTCCGAGTTATAGTTAGGCATGTGGACCTGCACCAGTGTAGACTGCGTAGGCTTGCATGTGCCTGATTTCAGTAGCATGCGGTGTGCGTGCACACACACTAGATGCCGAGAGGAAGGCTCCCTCGGGCTAGTGTCGTTAGTACATCATTCTCTGTGTGATTACTAGAGCCAAACACTTGGATGGTCCCTCAAGTGTTCAGATCAGTGCGGTGAGCTGATTGTTAAGTAGGGAAACGGCGAACTCTCGATATCGAGAGTTATGCTGCTAACTCAAGGTTGGTTTGAGAGTTGTTCGCTTTGCATGTATAGCCAGGATGCTAGATGATGTGTTGGCTATGTACTGTACCCCGGTTGGGGGTTCTTACTGGGTACCATTCGTACTCACCCTTATTCTATGGTTTTCCACCAGGTAACTTGGGACAGCACCGGGATGGCTAGAGAAGAAGCTAATGGATCATGGGAGTCTGCTGCAGTTATTTAATTTATTCGTTTATTCATTTTTGAATCAGCATGTTGGTTAGGGACTAAGTCCACTAGTTTTCATTATTTGAAATGTTTTTAATAATTCTCTGGCCAGAGGCTCTGTTTGTTTTGATTGAACGGTTTATGATTTTAAATTAACGTAGTTTTTTTTGTTTCAACTGTTTCTGTTATAATGGTATTTAAATCATGCATGCTGAGTAAGAACCAGGTTTAGGACTATTCTAGAAGTCGAGTTTCTTACAGGAATTCAGGCGATGATAAAGACATTCCATCATTGACAAAGATACTCCAGCTCATCAGAACTTGAAAACCAAGTAATCCTATGCTATAAAAGGAAATGAAGAACCTCAAGAAAATTCATCGATAGATTGGGAGGGTCAAATGACCGGAAGGGATCATTAGCCGGGAGCCCAATCACTCCGGTGTATTATGCCATTGAAGAAGGCAATCAAAAGATGTTTGTGACCTCTAATGACAAGGAGTCCACCCATCTACAACAGCTGCACCATTCCTTAGTTTTTATTTCATAATTAGGAGTAGATCATAACGTTGTAGTGAACTTATTTTGCAATGCAATTTCTTGTTTCTTTTATTTGATGTTTAATTATGCTTTATTAGAGTAGAGGCATTTGGTGAAAATCGGTTGTAGAATGCATGTTATGATTGCAGGTAAGAGATTTTATAATGTTGTTTATAACTTATGCATGCATGTATTAGCTACCCATGTATGCTAACCACCAGTGAACTCGAAAGAGAGAACTGGCGGAAGATCACAACAGGTTACATTAGGTCGATACGAGGTCTCTCGCATCATTTAAAGAGATAACCTTACTAATATATGCATCATCCAGGGGTGAGTATTAAGAATTGTAGCGAGAGCTGGGTTTGCCATAAATCATTGATTGTGAAAGTAGTCATCTGATTAGGAAAGCATGAATTCTTACTTACGATTATCTTATGAATAACATCATTCACATTTGTAATTTCTATCTATGCCTATTAGGTATCGCATTGTAGAGTCATACAAAAACCAATCTAAAAACAATTGTCTATATTTCAGCACGACTCTTAGGTTTGCAAGATTAATTCTAGACATTAATTTTTGTGGAGAATGATAAAATATATACTTATCACTTGCTGCAATTTGGACTACGTATACTTGCATATAATGCGATTCAAGGTATAGGATCTGAGCAATAAGTCTTAGATTAGAATTAATTTATTGAATATTTATACCACAACCAAACAATCTGCAGTCAAGTTTTTGGCGCCATTGTTGGGGATTGATTACTTTGAATTTCAGGGAAACTTAAAATTCAAGGTACAACAACCTATAGGGAAGAAGTCCCAGCATATCATCGCAAGTAGCACTTAAAGAAGATGGCTTACAATCATTTTGCGAGCTAATACTGGAGCAATACTTATTGATAAAAAAGGTTGATTACTTTGAATTTCAAGGAAACTTAAAATTCAAGGTACAACAACCTATAGGGAAGAAGTCCCAGCATATCATCGTAAGTAGCACTTAAAGAAGATGGCTTACAATCATTTTGTGAGCTAATATTGGAGCAATAATATCACCCCTCAGCAAATATGTTATTATCAGCAACCAGGTTGTACGGAGGTGATAGCTCTCAAATAGAGCATATTTTAGGCAGTCTTAGTTAGCATTATTCTGGAATTAAAGGGGGAAAGCAAGCAATAATAGAAAAAATACGATGAAATAACTTAGAAAGTCAGCATGCATTCATAATTGAGCATCAGTAGCGTAGTTTCATGTTTTTAGCATAAATCTTGAGTAAACTGTGCCTAATCAATACTAATGGCAGGACTTATTAATTAGACCGCAGAAAGGACAATCAGCATGAGCGATGATCAGCAGCGCAAAAAGGCACGAATTCAAAATAAAAACACGCTCGAGAAAGATACGCCAACAAGGAAATAATCAAGAATAAATCAAGTAATCAAGGCGGCGTCAATCAAATAAATTTTGACGAAAATCAAGGAACGCTACATTAATGAAGATTTCACAGCTCACCTCGACTTGGTGGCCAAGTAATTCAATCTTATAAATACTGAGACATGGAGCTGAGGAAGTTGAGCTGGTCGATCGGCCATGAAGCCTATCGCAGAGAGAAGCAATTGGTAGTGTTGTAGGAGCCGATGACAAGGGGACTGCACACCTTTGGCTTTGCCAATTCCATTTTACGTTTTTATTAAGAGTAGTCTATAGATTTGAACATTTCTTAGTTGCAATAAAATCATTTGGTTTACCTTCTATTTGATGTTTATCTCTATAGTTACGCTGTAGGAGTTTATGTTTACTATTCATAAATAGAAGTATGGTAGGAGCGTAGGTCATTGAGTTTTGCACTACTGCATGTTAATCTTTATATATATGCGTTGCTTAGCTACCCACGCGTATTCCTTGTGGTGAGATCAGAAGAAGGAACCCCATGTTGGCCTAGTATGCTACATTAGGTTGTGTGAACGTCTGTCCACTACTTAGAGTGTTAGGAATAACCTCACTAATGCTTACGTTGCCCTATTGCCAAGCATGGAGTTCTTAGCGAAAGCTGGTTCTACCATAGATCATTAAGTGCGAGAGTACTCATTTGTTAGAGAAGCAATACTCTCGTTGACTAGTCCGTGCACTTAGAATGCTCTAGGATTGTTAGTTTAGCATTACTCATTGCATCATATTTAATTTCAGCATCTTATTTGTTTACACGATTGCATTTCAACCAAACCACAACAACTTAAACACACATACTTTAATTTTTTGCACGACTCTAACTTAATAGCGTTAGCTCTAGACATAAATCTCTGTGGGATCGATAAAATTATATACTTATTACTTGCTGTAATTCTCAACCGAGTATACTTGCACGTAAGCGATTCTGAGTTACACTTAGGGTAAGTTGACTTTGAATTAATTACGGAATATTATATTAGCATCGAAATCACAACCCATCAGGAGGAACCATACATAACAAATTCCTACCCAACAGATCTAAACTGTGAAGTTCAGCCGCAACATGGGGAATATTAGAGCACTCTTGGTCAAAAGCAAACTGGTCCACTAGAGAATTTAAGCACCCTGGTCTATACCTAGGGATATGGGAATCATGAACCTGGATATCCTTATTATCGGTGCGAACAGTATCTAGAAGATGCATTGCTGGCTAGTATAACAAGAAAATATGCTATGATGCGAGACACCCGAGTTTGGATGGAGAAAAATGCCATATTTCTAACACCTCAAACATGCTAGCCTGAGCCATCTCTAGAAGACGTACTCAGAGAAAGCACAGCCAGAAGAGAAGAGATCCATCAAAATAACTTAACAATGATGGAAGAATTAAGCAGAAGAATGGCACCGAATGAGATCAACTACGAGCCTGAACCCTTGTTCGAAGAGATATAAGAGCTAATCTTGAAAATGGGGATAAAGCCTTCCCTTCATTTAAGAGCGCAACAGAAGAGAAAGCATAGTGGATGCAAGATCACCAACTGGGAGAAGTGTGGGAGATGTTTACAACTCAAGCAATTCTAGTAGATGATGGGGAGGATGAAGTTGCAAGCATCACAGGCGAAAACTACTGAATTGAATTGCGTTCCGGGTGCTAATATGTAACAACCCAGGCTTTCACTCAGGTTCCCAAGGTATGTTTCTCTTTGGTTTCGGTTGATTCGTTGGGCCGTTAGAGCAGTTCTAGCCTTCAGAGGTATTTTGGTTATTTTACCCCTAGGGTTAGTTTGGTAATTTATTGGGTTTTAGGGTCGTTCTTGCGTTTGGTTGTGACTGGGGCTATTTTTGTGTTTTGTAGGACATTGGGGCTAGTTTTGCAGTTTGGAAGGTTTTAGGGTTGCCTTGGTTAAAAAGGGGTTTTGATTAATTAAAAGAATTAAAAAGACCTCTCCCCCTCTTATTCGATCCCATCCTCTTCTCTCTACCGGATAGAATTGCTGTGACTTGTCTTATAGGACCTGACATGTAGAATGTTGTACCCTGGATTGCACTATTCTGTTTGCAGTGGCTGTTATGTATTTATAACTATTTGTATTCTGAATGTTTATTGTGCAATGTGGTTGATGAACTCTATTAGCTCTAGGGTACTTCCTTCTTAGCTAGATCTTGTTAGGTTGTCATCATCCCGAGGTTGAGAGTGGACCAACGTATGTGTCCCCACCGGTCGAGTTTATGAGGACAGATTCCTCCCCCCGGCAGCCAGGCGTGGAGTAGCTACCACTCTGGCAGAAGCCTAGTCTGTTGCCTACTATAGCGGGGTCCTTTCCTTGATGAAAGTCTACCTTGGGACGACCTTAGCTTCAAGCGGTGGTGTGTACAGGCTGGCACAGTAGGGTACCGAGGGCCTCTTAACTGTTATGGATTAGTGAATACCTTTCCGAGTCTTAGGCATGCGTACCTGGACCGGCATAGTTTGTGTAGGCCTACATTTATTCTATTTGCAGTAGCATGCGGTATGCGCGTATGTACATTAGAGGCCAGAAAGAGAGCTCTCTCGGGCTAGTGTATCAGTATACCTTTTTGTTCCGTTTAGAGCCAGACACTTGGGTATTCTCCTAAGTGTCCAGGATGAGCATAGAGAGCTGATCACCTTAGCCGAGAGTTAGAGACTCTCGAGATTCTGGAGTTAAGTTGATCACTTATTCTGCGATCTGCAGTGGATCCCTTAGCCGAGAGTAAGAGACTCTCGAGGTTTGAGATTATTATTGCTGGACATGTTATGAGATTGCCTACTTATTGTTTAGCTTACTTGTATGCTAGGATGCTAGATAATGTGACTTGCGTACAATACCCCGACTGGGGGTTCTTACTGAGTGCCTTTGTACTCACCGAGACGGCTAGGGGAAGACCTGATGGATAATGGGAGTTCGCTGTCCAGTCTTAACATTTTACTATCTTTGTTCAGAATGTAGTCAGGAACAGGGTTTCGTTTTCTTTTACAATTATGTTTTGATTATGTTTTAATAATCTCTTGCCAGGGGCTCAACTCTATTTTAATTTTATGAAATGATTTTGTGAACTGTTTCTTAATCGAAAAAACAGGCATTTGTTTTATAGGTTGTTATTTTTAAGTTTATACTTGAATGTATTTGAACCATGCATGCTGAGTAAGAATTGGGTTTAGGACTGTTCTAGAGTCGGGTTCTTACAGTTGGTATCAAATCTCAGAGTCATAGATTGTATAGACTGACCTACTGAGTTAGGTCGTTTGTCCCTATGATCATCAGCACTCCAACGGCCATCAGGTATGTCAAAAGTTAATTGTTTTAGGGTTTTGTTTACAGTACTTGCATCTAGCATACATGTCTTAACTTGTTGTTGGTAGTGTTGGTCCGAGCATGGACTAACTCAATGTGGTTTGGGTGTAGATCGTGAGAGATTTCGATTACACGCAGTGGAGCTAGGACGTCAGCTGACGCCAACAGAGGTGGTGACATCGAGCCAGATGTAGAAAAGACCACGTCCAGAGCTGCTCCGACTGTTAAGCCACCTTTGGCCCTAATTATTGTCTTGCCTAGAGGAGGAGTAGAGACTGTTCCACCTCAGAGTACTGCTCCTAGAGTAGAGTTTATCGTAGCCATGCGTGAGATGGTTACGATTAAGTTTGTTGAACAGAGAGCAGAGACTCAGGCTCTTTTGGTAGCACAGTAGGCAGAAACCCGAACACAGATGGCCCAATAGAGCAGAGAGTACCTCTAGCTCCGCCAGCTTAGCAAGAGCCTGTTGTTGAACCAGAAATTCCTGAAGGAGCCGCCGAGGGTGGTAAGTGGCTTAAGGATTTTATTAAGTGGAAACTTAGGGAGTTTGCTGCATCTGAAAATCCACTGGAAGTAGCAAAATGGCTAGCCAAAGTACATTTTCTAAGTTATGGGTTGCCAATATGTGCAGAGGCTGAGGTGTGCAGCACACATGTTGACGGAGACAGCCATCTAGTGGTGGCAGTCTACTGACGGGGCCAGACCTGTAGGGTCCCCACTAGCCACTTGGGAGTTCTTCAAGACCGAGTTCAAGACTCAAGACATTAGTGAAGAAGCCCAGCAAGAGATGGTAGAAGATGTTTGTAAATTTGAAACAGGGTGATGACAGTATTGCCCGTTATGAGAAGAGGTTCTCAGAGCACAGTTATTTTGCTCCAAAACTAATTGTTATAGAGGAACTGAAAATTAAGAAGTTCATTAGGGGACTCAGACTTGAGGTTGCTCAGGATGTTCGAGCACTCACTCTAGAGACTTGTGCCAGGGCCGTGACTTTGGCCAAGACTTATAATAGAAAGTATCCAGTTGTGAGAGCCCCTGTTGTAGCAGTTCAGAGTGGGGCAACCAGTTCGGAGCAGAAAATGAAGTTTGAGTCTTCTAAAACTTCCTGGCAGGGAGGCCAGCAGCAGCGCCGTCAGGGCCAGCACCAAGGCAGAGATCAGATGTAACGGCCCAGTTTCCATTCTGGTTCTTTAGGTATGTTCGGTTACTTTTTCTGTTGTTCGGTTGGGCCGTTAAGGCAGCTTGGACCTCTGGGGGCATTTTGGTAATTTTGCTTATAGGGGTAGTCTCGTAATTTTTTTAGGGTTTCGGGATTGTTCGGTTTGTTTGCTAAGTTGGGTTTTCCTTTAGTTTTAGGTTTTCGGAGTTAGCTCCGTCGTTCTGGGGGATTTGGAGCCTCGGTTGTTTATTTGGGAAAATGGAATAAAAAGACGCTCTTGCCAGGACTCGAACCCATGACCTAGAGGGGACACGTGTCGCAATCTCCTCCTTCCCTTCCCTCTTTGCCGAACCCTAGTAAAAAAAAAGAGCCGTCTTCTTTTTTTTCTTTTGTTTATCTTTTCTCCCATTTTACAAACTTCCTCATTCTCTCTTTTCTCCCTAAGCCCTAGCCGAGACCTCCTTCTTCGCTCGAGCCATCACCGCAAATGCCAAGACCAGCAGCTGAATGCTTTCGCAAGCCTCACGCGTCACCAAGCTCATCCGTCCCAGCCAGCAGCGCTAGCAGCTCGGTTGCACACTCCTGTCGCGATCGCCAGCCTGCCCTCCAGTGCATTCATTTGCAAGCCCAGGCCGCCATCGCCCAGCTCGCCTTCCGCGAGCACCAGATCACGAACGATCGCACGCACCCCTGTCGATCACCCATCGCCAGCACTCATAGCACTCGCGCCTTCGCCAGATCTACCGCATCTCGCCCCGATCTGCAAGCTCACACTTCACGCCTTCGCCAACGTTCACGCCCGCACGCGACCCTTCCTTCGCCAGCGCCGAGCCCCGCGAGATCCCCTTGGCCGCATGCCCTGCTTGCTGCTCCAGTGCCGCACCGTGTGCCTTCGCTCGCCCCAGCTAGCCCAGCCTTCGCCCAGCGCCCACGCGCCCGTCCGCATGCCCACGCAGCACTGTCCGCGCCTCCACCGAGTAAGCCTTGTAGCCTTGTCCGAGTGCAGCCGCACGCCCACAGCTGAGCAGCAGCGTGTCTGAGGGCTTGTGTCCCTCGAGTTTGGGTAATTCTCCTTTCTCGAGCCGTGTGTGTGTGCTGGTTACCGGTTTCGTTTAGCCACTAGATATTAATTAGTTGTTTATATTTTATTGCTAGGTTGTTGTCTGTAGCTCAAGGAGCAAATTATAT
>JBBMKA010065245.1:0-11072 GCA_037833695.1 Sechiopsis laciniata
CAACAACATAAATTTGACGGTACATATGGTACACATCTTTACCCACATTGTAATAAATGAATACTAAATTCTTACACGAAAATTTAGTAAGCAATGAAAAAATAACATAGTATTTGACAATAGTAAGAATTGTAAATTTTGCTAGAATTCACTATGTATCTATGTGTATACCAAGGGATGCATGTTAAACGTGTTTACAGTTGTGTGCGTACTCTCTCCACCTAAAACTGTATGAAATAAGAAAGATTGTAGGTTGGAGGAGTACACGATGGTGGGAATACTCTCCTTGTTACATCAGATCATATGTGACCATTGGAACGTTGATGATGACCAATCTGCACATCAATTTTTGTTGAAAAAAAAATGGATGTATGTAGGAGATGACGTGTGAGTTGGAATATGAAAAAATTGAAAATAAAAATATGAAGAAAAAAAGACTTACACCCCTTATTTGGAAGAGAAAAGGTTGGAGGAAGAAAGAAACTCCAAGAAAAACGAAAATAACTTAGATTTTCTTAAGAACGGATGACCAATCTTATAATTTGAATACAAAGTTCTCTCATTTCAATCTCCATTGAATGCAATTGTAATTGAAAATAATGAGGATGGTCAAGGGATAGGAAATGAGGAAAAGAAATAAGGTAATTGGGATTGGAGAAGTAGTAGAGAACTTAGAATGAGATTTGAAGATTTTGAAAATTTTGGCAGTGGTTATGGTGATTTGTGAATGCTTTGATAAAATATTTCATAACAAATGTTAGATATTTTATACAGATCTTGTTCGATAAAATATATTTTTAGTTAAAATGAGTTATTTCCTCCTTATTTTATGGGTGTTGGATTTGACGTATTTTAATAGAGATTTAATTATGTTTTTTAAAATGATTTAATAGATTAAATAATCCAATTAAATCAAGGGCATTTTGGAGATAGTATAATTATCTCTCCTCCCAAAATTTTAAATTAGAACCTGATTTAAAGTGGAAAAACAAAAAAAACATTCTTTTAATAAGTGTATAAAATGTAGACATTATCTACAATTTCCTATTCCTCCCCATAATACCCCATTACCTATTTTTCGTCCTAATGTAAAAAAATTTTAAAAAAAACCAATTAAAAAAGGAAAATACACTTGTTTGACCCATCATCCCATGAATCAAGGGAAAAATAATTTCCACTTATTTTTAAAACAATTTAAAAAAAATAAAATTAGTAAGTTGGTTCAACAAATTATCTCATGGATTTAGGGATAATCAACCACCATGTTTAACAACCATTAAATTCCATTACATTTGATCATAACCATTCAATATTTGGGTAGTTTTATTTTTTGTCTCACGCCACACCTCACACACTGCCACTTTATTTTTTGGATCTCATGTTACACCTCACACACTATCAGTTTCATTTTCTTCTCTATTTGTTCATAGTTTGCAGGTGAGCACTTATTCTTCCGTTCTTTATTTTCTCAGTTTAACATAAAATCTAAAGCTCGCTGTCAATGGAAACGACTTCTATTACCATTGCATTCGATGGCCATTGGGACACGGGGAATGTGTACTCAAATTACAGCACGGTGTGTGTTGATGTGGTCGATGGGTGCATAATATCTCGACTTTTTTCGTCCATCGTTGCTCGACTCGAGCTCAACGAGAGTTCCAAAATTTCAAATCTATGCGTTTACAAAATGGGGGCTGTCAGAAGCAAGGTCATAGATCTAATCGAAAATAGGGATGTTAGGTGGATGCTCAATGGCTTTGGCAACGGGTTATATACCTACTGTTGTGTCATAGCTGAAATCACAATGACACGTACAAATATATACAGCACATACACATTGTTGGGGCCAGGTGCGACTAAAGTACGTTCAGTGTTTTTGAACAAAGACAACTTAAAGGAAGCACTTTGTAAGTTAGCACTGAGCATAAGCTTCTAGTTTAGAACCATAAAGTCTACTAAGGCACAGCTTAGTGCAGTATAATGTCTGACTCAATATTTTGTTATTTCGTTATTATGTTGTGTATGGGTATATACAGTCATATATAAATCTAGGTGTTGTCTCTGATTCAATTTTGCCACAGATATTATTCTGTGTAGCCGTACGGACAATTACACGCGAACCATACATGGATTCACATTACATTCAGATATTAATTTTGTAGTCGACATTGTACTTAATATGATCACCCATTTGCATTTTGGCAGGTAGCTACACTACACATGACTTTGATGATGATGACCGTTTTAGAAACTTTTTCATGAGCATGGCAGCATCCATAAAAAAGTGGGATCATTGTCTCCCAATCATTAGCGTTGATAGTGTATCTCAAGAGAATGTCTACTCGTTTTCTTACCTTTGATTTTCTGGCTTGAATTTAACACCGACCTCAACACACCATCATTAACACCATAACGTGCAGCTGCATCAGTTGAGTTTTTCTTTGTTTTTTGTTTTCTCTTTTTAAATACATGCAGAGGCCAAAGGATTTCTTATGTAGCGTTATGTATGTCCATACAGTAAACAATTTTTAATGTTAGTTAAAAAATCAAATTAAACTGATATGTTTTTTTAAAGTTTTTTGTTTAAATCAATTTTTGGATTTTTTATTAGATTTGGTGAAAATTTGTTGAAGAATATTTCATGTTTAAATATGAGTATTGTTTGAATGGTTGTTACAAAAAGTCAATATTTGGAATAATATGTAAAAAAAATAAATTGATTTAAATTTCGAGGGTATTGACTGTCCATTTTACATTTAGTTATTTAAAATTTATTTTTTAAATTACAAAGTAGACATTTATTTAAAGTCTAAAAAAGTGTAGACATTTCCTTAAGACAGTTTAAGTTTAGACATTTACCTAGTTTTTCCAATTCAAATTAACCAATTTTTAGTTCAATTAATTTTGGGACAATAATGATTTGTAATTGGCCAAATTTTGATTTAATTTCTTTATTAATTATGAAGATAATGACGAGACAATTTATAATTGGTCAAAATTTCTCAATCAACCGAGATGATAATCTTTTTTTAGTTCAACAATAATTAAAAATAAAGAAACTTATTAATTTATGGACACAATTATGTGGCTTAGTTATTAATCTACAATAAGTCACTAATAAATTTGTCATCCCAAATCTAAAATTACATCTTTTTTTTTATAGAATATTTGATATCAATTAATAAAGTAGCAAGACTATAATTATTCATCTAATATTAGTAATATACAATTGAACTTTCGAAAGAAAAAAAAAAGGTAATATATAATTGAACTAGATTAATTAGTTAACATTCCATATCTTAATTTATAAAATTAAAGAAGCCGTAATATGAAATTCAATTCAAAATATTCATAACAAAATTTTCGGCGGAAGAATTTTCTCAAATGCAAAGGAAATACTTGTAAACTTGTTTGACGATTATTTAGATAAAATTACTTGTTCAATTAGGTGTAACTATGGTTGCACCCCTATCTATAATGTCATCTATGTGATACCTTTAACACCACACATTTCACTTTTTTTAATTTAACATCACACATTTCACCTTTTTTATAATTTTTTTTAAAATATTAAATGACCTGAAAAAAAAAAAAAAGAAATGTATGTGAGTGAAATGATGGTATAGGTGCAGCCACGACTGCACCCAAATTATTCTCCTTTGGCACTTCACATACCAACTAACCATCGGTTTATCTTCATTAATGAGGGCATTAAACGAATTATCATTTTTTTATTGAAAAAATATATTTTTAGTCTTTAAATTTTGTGATATAGTTTTAATTTGATCTTTATATTTCAAAATTGAATACTACATTTGAATAATTCTCAATTTTAGTCTCTCAAATAACAAAATGGTTAATTATATAAACTAATGTCGACTAACTTAATGATTAAACTAATGAATTTTAATGTTGGTAGTGATTAATTTAGTTTTCATGTGTATTTAATTTTTAAAAGAAAATAAGTATAAAAGTAAATTAAAAAACACACAAAAATTAAAAGTGAATATCATTAAAATGTTAAAGATAAAAGTGTTTAGTTTTGAAATATTTTTCACCAAATTAATTTTCCCTTTTTCTTTTTAAACAACTCATTTTGTTTTATATCACTCACTTGATTATCAATGAAATGAAATTTTTTTCAACGTTGTCCTATGGTAAAATATTTTCTTTTATATATTGGCTGCATCTCAGAAGCTTTATGAAATTATTGAAATTGTAGCAATATTAATTCTAAACTTAAATTATGGAAACCAAATACACACAATTTGGACAAATATCATCAGAATAAAATGTTGTCACACCCTCCATTAAATGAGGCATGGGAAGGCATTAAAACTCGAGTTTGATACGTAACGAACAAAACGGTTGTGGAGACGATGGTTTGGTCAGACAATCAACAATCTGATCATTGGATCTATTATGTCGCACTTCAATCTTTTGAGATAGAATTTGATCACAAATAAAATGAGCGTCAACCTCTATATGCTTTGTGCCAACATAGAAAACAGAATACCAAGCTAGAATATTTGTAGATACATTAGCACACCAAGTAATAGGGGTAGCTGATAGGGTAACATGCAGGTCAACTAGAAGCTTCTCCAAAAGACACAGCCCGATACATTCCTTGCTCAAGTCTCCCAATTATCGAGATTTATTTGGCTTTTGTGTTTAACAATACAAGAAGATTCATCAAACTCAATTGCAATATAATTATCTTTTGTAAGCTTAGATACATGATAGAACCCTATCTCCGCCTGCGCCAGAAGTTGCTATTACCTAGAACCAGTACTTCGAATACAAATAAGATCAGTTTAGATTGATTCAACTCAAAAGTAACACTGAGTTTAGCCACCTTTCGAGAGGGTGGTTCTCTCCCACTGGACTCCAACGCTGTGGAAAGTCCTCAAAAGCTTAACTTCTTAATAATCCCAAAAGAAAAGATAGAAGTAACTATTGATACTCCTATTACAAAAGACTACATTAATCACATATTCTTCAGAATTTACAGAACTGCCCCTGAGCCGCCACTCCCATCCTTGTTCCTGTTCCTGCGTTCGTACACATGTTTGAAAGCGGGCCTATCAATTTACTGATATCTTTTAGGAATACAAGATATCTTTTAGGAATAATGATATTTCTATGATTTTAAGATGAGTTGTTCCTATTTCAAGGATAGGTACTCAAGCGCCATCTCTAACCATGATAGTTTTCACACTAGAGGAATATTCTCCTTGCACATTCATTCGGTTGATGTCAGCACTCACATGATTTATGGCTCCAAGATATGCCATGAGAGTAGTGGTTGAAGGTGTGTGATGAGTAGTCTGTCTTGAGTAAGGGGTGTGCAAAAGAAACGACAATTTGCGCAACTCAGACTATCCAACCCAAACCGTAATTGTTGGGTTATGATTTTATAGTTTTTGTTGGATTGGGTCGGTTCTAGGATTGACCAATTTTTTGCTCGTTCAACCCCACTCAACCTGAATTTAATACATTGATAAGAAACATGTATTAGTAAGATAACTCAATCTAACTAGGGGTGAACATGGGTTGGGTTGGGTTGAGAGAGGTTTTCAGCCCAACCCAAATTTTCGGGTTGATCATTTTTGTAACCTTACCCAACCCAATTAAAGATACAACCCAACCAACCCTTATATTTTCGGGTTGGGTTGGGTTGGGTCATCGGGTCCAATAATAAATTATAAATATAAATATATTTTATCAAATTAGTCCTACATTATACATAAACAAAATACAATCTTCAATCAAGGTAATGAAATGAATATAAATATTCAATCATTGTTCATATAGAAGATTCCAACTATAAAATATAAAACAAATAGATAATTAAAACAACAAAAATAGATGACATAATTCGACTTTCAAAAATAAATATATAATTAAAATCAACAAAGATATTTTACATAATTTGACTATATATTTTATCATGATATATAAATTATAAAGATTTGAAAAAATATTAAAAAATTTGGGAAATAAAAAAGTCTAACAATAATAATTAAATAAAAAAAATATATGCATATATAATTATGTTATAAGTAAATATATACATACATATATATATTTTTTTTTTTTTTTTTTAAACTAAATAATAAATTCGTGTTGGTCGGGTTGGGTTGGGTTAATTTTAGGTAAACCCTTGACCCTTGACCCAACCCAACCAAAAAATGTATTTAACCCAACCCAACCCGTCAAATTGGGTTGGGTTGGTTTCGGTTATTCAGGTTTTGGGTTGTCTGAACACCCCTAATAGCGATTAAGTTAAAAATTACATTAAAGTGTTGTACATAGCCGAACTTAAATTGCACTGGTCAAGTTTTTGGTGTCGCTGCCAGGGATTGATTAATTAGAATTAGGATTATTAATTTGAGAGTAGTTATTATTAATTAAGGGTTGTATATTTGTAGTTCAGGAAAATCGAGATTCAAAGCGCATCAACCAACAGGGAAAGAAGTCTCAATACATTACTGCAAGCAGCAATAACAAAGGATGGCGTATAATCACTTTGTGAATCATTATTGGAGCAACAATATCACCCATTCACAAACACATTTTTATCAGCAACTAGGTTGTGCGGAGGAGCCATACGCAACAAATTTCTACTCAACGTATCCGAACTTGAAGAATGAGTTGCAGTTTGGGGGAGATCATAGCAACATTTTTCAAGGGCAATATGGTCTACAAGGAGATCGCAGCAACATGAGCCGTACATGGGAATCGAGGCGTCATGAACCTGGGTATTCGATGTACAATCGTTAGCAGTCTCTGCAACTATAGAGGAGGAGATGCTGCTAAATGGTGCGACTTTTCGGTGATGTACGAATAAACTAATGGTAAATTCTAAGTATAAGACTTTATTGCTAAAGCCTCACGCTTTGGAATCGCATTTACGCAAGTATACGCAGTCGAAAGTGCAGCAAGTGATAAGTATTTATATTTTACCGTTCTCCGAAGGTATTGATGTCTATAATCAGTTAATTGATCTAAGAGTCGTGCAAGAAAGTAAAAACAATGGTATTGAGATTTTGGTTTTGTTTTATATCTAAATGCAAAATTAACTAAGTAAGGCTCGGGTTAAGGTTATGAGATACGTCTAGCAATTCCTAAGATAAAATGTAGTAAGTAGTAATTGCTAGGGGTGTATGGGTTGGGTTGGGTTGGGTTGAGAGGGGTTTTCAATCCAACCCAAATTTTTGGTTTAGTCATTTTTCCAACCCAATCCAACGCTTATATTTTCAGGTTGGGTTGGGTCATCGGGTCCAATAAAAAATTATAAATATAAATATCTTTTTATTAAATTAGTTCTACATTAAACATAAACAAAATATAATCTTCAATCAAGATAATGAAATGAATATAAATATAAAATCATGGTTCATATAGAAGACATAATTCAACTTTCACAAATCAAATATATAAAACATAAAACATAAAACAAATAGATAATTAAAACAACAAAAATAGATGACATAATTCAACTTTCACAAATCAAATATATTATTAAAACCAACAAAGATATTTTACATACTTTGACTATATATTTTATCATGATATATAAATTATAAAGATTTGAAAAAATATTAAAGAATATGGGATATAAAAAGTCTAACAATAATAATTAAATAAAACAAATATATGCATATATAATTATGTTATGAGTAAAAATATATATATTTTTTAATTAAATAATAATTTCGGGTTGGTCGGGTTGGATTAGGTTAATTTTAGGTCAACCCTTAACCCAACCCAACCCATAAACATTTCATGATTTTGAACTCAACCCAACCCAAAAATGTTTTTAACCCAACCAACCCGTAAAATTGGGTTAGGTTGGTTCGGATTATTCGGGTTTTGGGTTGTTTGAACACCCCTAAATCTAACCCAAAGATAAGTTAACCCAATCCAACCCAAAGATAAGTACATCTTACTAGTGAGAGTCTGTATGTGAAAGAGAGATTAATCAAAAAGATAAGTTATTAGCACATTGATAAGGAACATGAACTAATACATAGGTTCAAGCATAGTATCATGCTTTTTCCTTTTTTACTTTTTTTTTTTTTTTTTTTTTTTTTTTTTTTTCCATCTTTATGGGGTTTGAATTGAGTTTGTTATAAAGGAAATAGGAGAATAACAAAGTTTTTTTTTTTTCTAAATTAGTTGGGTTGTTCTTAAACATAAGGTTCGACGGATTGGAAGATAGACCAACCCAAAGTTTTGGGTTGGTTAAAAAATTCTCTAAACCCAAACCAACCTGAACCATGTACACCCCTAATTTTGAGGATTAGCCTGATTGCAGAGCATATCGATTATAACATATTACTGCTATATGGCCTACTTTGCCACACATTTGACATTTCTCAATGACTAGCCATGTTGATCTTGGCCTTTCCATTTACATCATTTTCTCTTCTAATTTGAGTAGTCTTGTGGAGGAACATGCTTAGGCGCTTGCTAAAACGAGTTGCTCTTCGAGCCTCCTTGGCCATAGTGACCACCTTTCTGAATTGGATAGTTCCTCCCAATGCCGGTAGTCTTGAATTTGTTAGCATAAATTATATTTGTAAAAGGTTGGTGTAGCGAGTAGAAAAATTGAACTAAACCTTAAGGATAGTTACCACACATGCATTAAGTACATTGACTTGAATTAAATTAAATGATGATCAATTTCTTGAAAATTACTCCAAATTATATTAATCACAATTAAATGGTTTGACGACACAAAACATAATTTAAATTCATTAATGTTTGGAATACATTTATTGTTCTCCTAAGTGTAATAATGAAAGAAATGACTCAAGATCGTGTTCATGATCTCTTCAACTCTTCTTAGTTAACTACCACGACATGCTCTAGCACCTGAAAAATGTTAAATAATAAAAGGTGAGTATATCAAAATATAACCAATAAGGATCCCCTTTAAATGGTATTTAAAAAATCAGTCATATATAACTTGAAATATTCAAACAGAAGCATAGATAAGATCACTTAACTCTAAAGTACACTCAATGACCTTAACCTCGATTTCTCTTTAAGTCCAAACAAGTTCATTGGCCTTAGCCTTATGCCAAAACACTTAATATAACAATCTAATTCAAAATCAATCGACTTTTGACAACAAAATCTCTTAGAACAAGGATTAAACCATTTAAGCAGTTTTATTTCTAATCCAATAACAACTATCTCTTAACATTGCGTTCCACGCTTGACACGACCATCCTCGGTTATCTCAATCTAATTCAGTCAACATATCAAGACAATACATGAGGTCTTAAAACAACTTAGTCAATCAAATTCTACAGCCAAACACTTCTAATGTCTACGTTAGTCTAACAACATACTATTGATTCTAATTCATATCGAGAATCCAGTATCTCAAACACAAGTCCAAAAATAAGATAAATATCCAAAAAGCATTGAAATAAGACAATTATGCAACTATTCTAGTCACGTGTTGCTACAAACCACAATAAAAAGGTCGAACCTTTACCTTGCCGACGACTTGATTGATACTCCACTCAAAGCAACTTGAGTAACGATTAACCAAAAATAGAATAATATCGATCTCACACACAAAATAAGATCCAGTCAATATACATAATCAACAAATTATAACATAAAGAAATTGAAAAAGTACCAATTTTACCTTTAGCACACAAAATGAGACTATGTGAGGCACATGGTGAAAATAAGAACTGTTATTAGGTGAATTACACATCATTAGCCCATATGGTGAGTTAAATATAACTTGGGTTAATATTGGGGGTTAGTTAACTAGCTTTGTGAGTTGTGTAATTTGAGGCTTGTATATAAAGCCCCATTGTGTTATCTTCTTCTTTGAGAGAGAGAGAGAGTTTAGAAACCCCAGCCACCATTGAAAGCTCTTGTACATCTATGGCAATGGCATTATGAGTGAATCCGATCAAGATCGATCGATTCACATTCTGACAGTGGAGTGAGCTTAGTCCGAACCACTTACATCCGGTGTGTTTTGTCTCTTCTCCATTGTTCCTTTTATTTCTTTATTTGTTTTAATCATCTTTATATGCATTTTGTTCTTGGATTAGATATAGATCTGAAATTTTCATTACAATTGGTATCAGAGCTTTATTGCTCTTGTTTCTGCTGTGTGATTCTTGATTACAAATATTTGGTATTTGTTCTGATGTTAATTTGTTCCCGTTTTTATGAAAATCGACTGCAGCTTCTACTTGTTTTGAGGCTCGTTGTTTTTTGTATCGAATTTCATAGTCAATTTTCACTTCAAATTTAAAATTGTTTTGGCTTCCTGTTTCTATTCTCTTAATCGGTAAAGGAGTTTTGTTGCCAACTTTGTGTTCATCAGATTTAGTTTTTTCCTCATACATCTGATTTTGGGAACTGGTTAATAGTGAATTAGTGGAATTGGCAGCGATAATAAGAATTTGTAGGCCATTTTGAGAAATCGACAATAATTGCAAGGTTTTGAGTTTCAGATCTATACAAGCCAGAAATTGCAGGAATTTGGCCTGCGACGACCTATATTTGGCGGTTGTTTTGGTCTTTCCGTATGCTTTAAATTGATTATTGGCACTTCTGATTTGAGAAAACAGAGTTCATCCACTACGCTACTTTTGGATGTTTCAGCTGCGTGGCGTTAATCTTTGGGGAGTTTGAGTATCGATTCTGTTTGGTTCGATCGATCTATATTGAAGGTGGATTTGACTGCTTACATTTGATTCATTTGTTGAAGTCGAAGATCAAAACTAACAAAGCAGCCATTGAATCAATTCCATTCAGTTCGTCGGCAGCATTTTTTGGATTCGTCTGATTAGTAAGCAATATTTTTTTTTATTTCGGCTTCAATTGATCATTCTAGTGCTTATACAGTCGATTATTGCTATGAGCGGTGACAATTTTGAACATCAGTGTCTATTTTGTACTATTTATCAGCATATTTGAGCCATTTTGATTTAAGGAGCCAAGTAAGTGATTCATTACTTCACTTCTTGATATTGTAATTTTGATAAGTTTGTTAATTTTGATAACAATTTTGTGAGATTTTGAGCTGA
>JBBMKA010065256.1:0-16698 GCA_037833695.1 Sechiopsis laciniata
CATATCTCAACAAATCTCCACCTTGACTTGAACTCTCCTTCAAATCAACCAGATGTATACCAGACGTATACCAGATGCTTCTCCCTCTACCTCAGATGATCCCCTTAGGGACCTCAACAACTATAAACGTTCAGCAAATCCAAATAATGTTAGAACTTGTCATGTGGCACTGCCTTGGTGAACATATCAGCAGGATTATCAGTAGTGCCCACTTTCAAAACATTTACCCTATTTTCTAACTCACTACATAAAACAACTTCTTTATAGGTATATGGTTCATAAGTATCCACCTCTTCAGCAACCTGTAGTGCTTAAGCAACCATATCCTTAAAACCATATCTATTTAGAGGTAGAACACCAATTCTTCTAGCTCTATCAAGGCTATACTTGGTTGTCTGACTTCCTTGTTAGAAGATTTTCCAATGGTATCAGTTTCTGTGACAGTTTTTGTAGCACTACCTTACATATCTGACTCATCAATAATAGCATGTTGATCTATTTCTCTAACTTGGTGCTGTGATTCACCTTTGTTTAAATTGAATTATAGCTCCACCTTTTTATCAACACCACTATTATCCCTACAACTGTAGACTGTGCAACGGAGTTGAATGTAGAATTCTCATCAAAAGTTACATTTCGACTGTGAATAACTCTATTCTCATAAGGAAGCCATATTCTGTACCCCTTAACTCCATTGCCATAACCTACAAAAACACCCTTCTTCGCTCTTGGCTCTAATTTACCTTCACTGACATGATAATAAACATTACAACCAAAAAATTTTAACAACGAGTAATTTGGAGGCTTGCCTGATCATACCTCGTATGGTATCTTACAGTCAATGCCTGTGCGAGGCCCCCGGTTGACCAGATAGCATGTTGTATTAACTGCTTCTGTCCTAAACCTTCTAGCTAACCCAGCATTTGAGAGCATGCATCTTGCTCTTTCCAATAAAGTTCGGTTCATTCGTTCTGCTACCCCATTCTGTTGAGGTGTGTCCCTTATAGTATGATGCCAAACAATCCCTCATCTTTGCAGAATTCATTAAACTCAGAACTGCAAAACTTAAGGCCATTATCTGTTCGAAATCTCTTGATCTTCTTCCCTGTTTGATTTTCCACCATAACCTTCCACTGTTTGAAATTCTTGAAGGCTTCACTTTTGTGATTCATCATGAATATCCAAGTCATTCTTGAATAATCATCAATAATTGACAAAAAATACCTGCTACCTTTAATTGATTCAACTGTGAAGGACCCCAACAATCAGCGTGGATATCATCAAGCGTACCTTTGGTACAGTGAACTCCCTTAGATAACTTGCTACGACGTTGTTTTCCAAACACACAGTGTTCAAAGAATCCCAGATCCTACACCTTATGTCCACATAGAAGATCTCTTTTTGACAAGATCTGCATTCTTCTTTCACTCATATGACCAAGTCTCATATGCCATAACTTAGTCATGTCTTCTTTTTGAACTGCAGACGATCCCACTGCAGCTAAACCAGTCAACGTTGAACCTGCCAGAAAATATAGAGTTCCACGTTTCATACCTTTTAGAATTACCTTTGAATCTTTGCAGACATACATCACTCCACCTTCACCTTTGATACTGAAACCTTTGCTGTCCAATATATTTAAAGATATCAGACTTTTCGTCATTAGTGGAACATGCCTAACATCATTCAAAGTGTAGAACACTCCATTGTGTGTTCGTATTCTAATTGAGCTAATTCCAACTACTTTGCAAACTGAACCGTTTGCCATAGACACATTGCCTCCATCAATCTGCTCATACGTAAAAAACCACTCCCTATTTGGACACATATGATATGATGCCCCTGAATCAAGAACCCACACATCTTTGGAATATGTGTGTTCATTTACAGCTAGGGTTAAATCTTCTTCTGAACTGCCATCAACTTCTGCTACGGCTGTTGAACCTTCCTTTTTATCGGTCTGATTCCAACTACTGCGAGGACAGTTGCGCTTTCAATGTCTCTTCTTCTTACAGTAAGCGCAAATGTCATTTGCCCTAGAATTATAAGGCTTCGAGCCTTTAGGAGGCGGGGAAACTTCTTTTGACTTCTTATTCCCAGGTTTTCCATGACCTTTGCTTCTTATTGCAGCCAACCCAGATGTTGAACTTTCTGTTTTACCTGAACTAGCGACCTTGTGACGGTCTTCTCTAGTAAGAAGAGCATGCTTCATTTCCTCTAGAGACAACGTATCTTTACCTGCAATAAACGAATCCACAAAATTCTCATATGGCAGCGGCAAAGAAACCAACAGAATTAAGGCAGCAGCATCATCATCTACCTTAACCTCAATATTATGCAGATCCATTAATATTGTGTTTAACCTATCTAGATGATCTTTAAAAAGCGTACCTTCACCCATACGGAGGCTAAATAATTGTTGCTTCAAAAGTAACTTTTTGGTTAAAAACTTCGTCATGTAGAGACTCTTGAGCTTCAACCACAAACCAGTAGCCTTCCCTTCATCAGCGACCTTAGTGAGGACGTCATTTGCCAAACACAGCATGATTGTCGAATGAGCCTTCTCCTCCAGACTCGTCAACTCGTCGTCATTGTCTACATTCTGATTCTTCCATTTGGCAGTAAGAGTCTTCCATAATCCCTGTTGCTTTAACAAGGTTCGTATCTTGATTTGCCACAAACCAAAACTGTTCCCTCCGGTATACTTGTCGACCTTCACTTTTAGACCAGACATCTTCGATTCTATTGTTGAAAAACAAATGCGGAAAAACGAACCCTAGGCTCTAATACCAGATTGTTATGTAAACAACAATCAACAATCAATCGAAAACAACAATAAAAAAAAACGTAAAATAAGAACACCAGAATTACGTGGTTCACTAACGTTGTGTTAGCTAATTCACGGGTAGAGGAAAGAACAGTTTTATTACTTTAGGAGATAAGAATATATATGTTTTTAGTCTACTGAAATTAAGGGGCTTACCAAGCTTATATAGAGCACTATCTTAAATCCTATTACAAATAGGGTCAAATACATAGAAGCCCAAATCCTATTTTATTTAGGTATAGAATAACTCAAATCCTATTCCAATTAGATTTAGGTTCAAGGCATATCTCAACACTCTGGTTACTAATTAACCCTTTAACCATTTTTTCAAAAAAAAAAAAAAAAAAAAAAAAAAAAATCTTTTTAACCTTTAATTTGAGACATTACCCCCTTCAAATTTTCTAAGTATTGCAATAAACACTCTTCTACTAAATTTGAAAGATTTTTACATTGTGGTAATGGTAGATTTGTCATACATACATATATAAATAAATATATACATATATATTTCTTTCTTTCTTTCTTTTTTATCCATAAAATATATTTTGTTTTACTCCATTGCCACTTCAAAACTTACACAAAGAAAAACAAAACTACATCACCACATTTAAGCTTGATTTTATTTGTCTTTTGGTTGGAGGTCTATCCATTCTGGTTGGTGGTCTATCCATTCTGACTTTGTGTTACCATTCACATGTGACAAGTATTTGTAGGGGTGCATGTATGTGGTGGGGATTTGTAGAAGGGTTGGCAGAAGGAAATTTTATCCATATTTGTATGTCGGAGAAAAATATCTCCTTCTTCATGTTTTGTGGCCATTTGTTTTTTTAACATGTTTAATTTAAGATTAAGTTTTAATTGTATTTTTACATTAAATTTAATTTTTTATTACATAAATGTTTTCAAATAAAATGGCAGTCAATACCTCTTCCAACCACCACATCCAAACTGTGAGTTTTATTTTTTTAGCAACCAAACGTGAGTTTTTTATAATTGATCTTTCGAATCTCATTTCAAAACCAATCAAAATTCCCTCTTCTTTTTTAACATATCATCAAAACATTCCCTACCCCAATTATATTCACTTCGTTTTAAACAATCTCAGCCCACCAAAAGAACCATCACTCCGGTGGTATTATATCTAATAATAAGGTTTATGGTTTAGAGTTTAGGGTTTATACATGTTCTAAAACCAAATTTTATTCTTAAAAAAGAATTTTATTCTTTAAAAAAATCAGTTCAAATGTTGAATTAAAAAGAAAATAGCTACTAATAGTGTACAAGGTTTGGATTGAGATAAGTTAGATGATATTTTTGGACCAATCCACCAACCCGTCCAAAGTATTATAACAATCTAATCCAACCATTGTACTAATCTAATTTTCTCTTTCTAAAAATTGTTTTTAAAGTCAAAATACAATTTTGACTAAGATTCGATTCGTAACCCATAACACATGTTTTTTCTTAAAAAACCCATAAATATGTGAACAAAAATAAATAAATAAAACATATAACATGCTTAATTATAGGTTATTTATCTTTTTAGTATATGTTTTTTTGTCAATATCTTAACAACTTCATTAATTTTACATATTATATAATACTATTCTTAATTTAGTTGAGTTGAATGAGTTAAAAATTGTCCAACTCAAAATCGAACTTAACCCAGCAAAAATTATAAAATCATAGCCTAACTCTTAGCGTTGGTTAGTCCAAATTGCTCTGGTTGGGAATTTTTTTATACGAGCAATACTTAGATAAAAGTAAATAACTATTTTGAAAATACTTATTGCTTACTCATCCTTAAAACTACATATTTTTACTTTATTGTATTTTTCTCTCCATCAATCAAAACCAATTTTCTTTTTTAAAAGTAAAAATATGTAATCGTAAAGTAGGTAAGTATTGTAAGTATTGCTCTTTTTATACGGCCCTAACCACAACAAATTCTGCTTCTTCAACGTGTATTTCTTCCCATTCCAATAGACAAGCACCGAAAAACTGAAAATGAAAATGGCCCAACAAAAATTTTCAGAGCGATTTAAGTTGCTGGCCGCTAAACTTGTAAGTAAATAAATTCTTCAAATGATTAAAAAGTTTTGCAGATTCCAGAGAAAATTGAATGAAAAACTTGAATTTCGCCTCAAATTCTGCCTAAATAATGCAAAACAACGGCATATCGTATTACCAAATGATAAAAAAAAAAAAAAAAAAAAAAAAAAAAAAAAAAAAAAACTCATAGATTACTAAGAGAGATAACAGATTGAGGATTTATTGGGAATTGGATTTTATTTCTATGTGAACATTAGATTGAGATGATATAGAGTGAAGAACCCTAGCAGAATCTCCATCATCATCTCTGCTCCTCGGATTGATTTCTTCCCAATTCCACCGTCACTTTTGTCGTTGGCAATGGATGGAGTCCCATGAACTGAAAATCAAAATCAACCAACCAATTGAATCTTCACTCAGGTATTGATTGTTCTCTTAAGTTAGATTGAATTTTGAGTTTTTATTTTACCTTTTGTGTCTGGGGCACTGCTTGGTGTACTGCTGGAATTAGACTCTTTGAATATCTTAGCTTCTGTAGAATTGGGTGCTAAGTGCAAAAGAGCTGGAACCCATGTCCAAAACAAGGTTAAATACACAGCCCACAAGGTGTTTGATAAAATGCCCAACTGAGTAATACTGTGAGAAACCATGGAATTTGTGTTCATATAGATGCACTCAATGTGTTTGACAAAATGCCCAATTGAAAAATAGAGTGAAAATCCATGGAGTTTGTGTGCCCAACTGAGAAATGTAGGTAAAAACCTTGGAATTTGTGTACTTACAGATACACTCAAGATAATTTTGTTAAAAGATCCCACATTAGAAAGCAACATTTATAAGATAAATAGGTTACTCAAACCTCATGTATATTTATGTATATTTATCTACCGAAGTTCATTGAATCCAAATGAGTATTCAGTTATACAAAAATTGTGACCCGATTGGTGACTCCAAAGAACCATCATGGAAGGATATGTTGAGGATCTTACATTTTAGTCCACTCATTTTCATTTGGTTTCTAGATGTAAACGTCATGTCTATCTAACATGTTTGACAAAATGCCCAAGTGAAAACACAATGAGAAGCCATAGAGTTAGTTTTTACTTACAAATGCACTCAGTGATGTTGGAAGGGGCATGGCAGGCATTGGGGAGGGCCAAGGCAAGGGAGCCATTGATTTTGAGGCCAAGATTAGGGTCATCCTTGTCCTTGATGAGGACACAGAGGCATTTCTTGCTCTTCTGCACCACTTGCTTCAGTCCCGTGCAGCAGTCGATGGAAGGCATTTTGGCATCGCCGCTGACGTAAGGCAGGCAAGGGGCGAGGCCGATGAGTTTGTCTGAGCACTCAGCTCTGTCTTGGTCCATGTTTGAGGTTGCAGAAGATGCTAGCAGGAGAAGCAAGTTGCAGAACAGAGAAAAAGCTGTGAACTTAGAGGCCATGGAGATGATGAAGAAAGAAGAGGAAAGAGACCAGAGTGAAAAAATGGGTAAATTGTTGTTTTTTTGTGTGTTTGTGAATGTGGGCTGTCACTTTTACACTGAATTTGCAGGGGAAGAAAGAGGAGGTGTTAAAAGGGAGAGAGGAAATGATTCTTTGCATTTATCAATGAATCATTTTATTGTATAGCATGTCTTCTTGTGGTTTTCTTTTAAGAGAAATTTGTATTGATCTCTAGGTATAAGAAACAAAAGAAAAGAGGAAAAAGTAAAAGAAAAAGGAAAAGAAAGGCTTGTGAGACTTTGTTGGGGGGCTTTAGTTGTTAATGGGTAATTTTTTTTGGATGGTAGTTGGTGTTGTAAAAGTGTTGGGAATACAAATAAAAGTGTAAATCACATAATCACTATATGAAAGAGCTAACACCTACATTCCTTCAAAATCTTTTGACTGAAACAAAAAATTATAAAATCTATTGAATGAAACAAAAAAATAAAGTCATGAAGACTTATACTTAACGGACAATATCATGCTAATGTGAAAACTGGTAGGTGATTGTCGTTCCTTATTGGGAAAAGCATAGGAATGTGTAGAGCTTTATATTGGAAATTTAGAAATCTTCCTAATCGTGTGTAGCCTTTTGGATCTAAGCAGTAGTTTGCTAGACCTCGCCGTAATGTTTCCATTGTGTTTAATCTTTTTGATCATGACAAGGGTCCAAAAAACCTTGGACAACAACAATTCGCTCCCTACATTATCAACGGGGCTCGATAGCCCCTTCGAGGACTTAACCGAGAATAAGCCTGTCGAAGAGGGGTTCCACACTGAGACATCACAGGCCATCGAATTGGGACAAGGCCAATCAGCCGAGACCTCAATCCAGCTCGTAAGTTCCCTGTTGAACATGGGGCAGCGACGGTGAAATTCCCATCTATTCGTAGATGGACACCACGCATCCCTATCCGAGAGCGACCTGCAATCAGATAGAACTAGAAGGCAAGGAAACTGAAGGAGAGGGTTAATTCTCGTCCACCTTTCCAGCCAAAATCGAGTTTGATCACCACTCAAAAAATTCCAGCAAGATTTGATGTTGATAATATCAGCTTAAACAATTGAAAACCAAGGGGACCAGCTACTGCAAAATTGACTCTTACAAGGACATTGAAGGCTTATATTTTTTTTTTTTTTTTTTTTTTTTGAGAAGCCATTGAAGGCTTATATTTAGCCACAAAGCATCATTGTCTATAATAAACTTTTTTCCCAGCAATAAATGTCTATATATTTTTTTTAATTTTTCTTTTTTTTTTTTCCCACGTCTTCAACTCTAATAGATTCATCCAACAAAATTAGCTCAATAGAAAATCTCTAGTTTATTGATGCCTGCTCACATTAAAAGATAAAGTATCAATATAGTAACAAAAAAATAATTTATTTGGACCTTGTTAGATAACTATTTTATTTTTTGTTTTTTATTTTTAATTTTGAGTTTTAAAAACTAAAAATCATGCATGTTTGATAATTGTTTTTTATTTTTTTATTTTTTAAAATTTTAAAATACGTTTGATAACTGTCTTTTGTTTTTTATAAAATCAAATTTTATTATTTTTAATATTCAAAAAAATAAAATAAAACTATTTTAGAATATTATTGATTTAATAAACTTCAAATTTGTGGGTTCGAGCTTTATTTGTGGTGTGTTTTATCATTTCTCTAGCATTTTTTTAGAAAAAAGGACGAAAACGGGATTTTTAAAAGATACTTTTTTTAGTTTTTAAAATTCTATAATATTTTTAAAACATTTTTAAAATTTTAAAAACAAGAATTTGTTATCAAACAAACTGTTTTTAAAAACAAAAATATAAAACTAAAAACGAAGTGCTTATGAAACGCCCTTCATTAAAAAAAATAAATAAATTATAAAAAAAAAAAAAAGATTGTTTTTGAAACCAAAACCAATAAGATTTGATTAAACCATATGATGAAATTGAAACGTTTAAAATCACTATAGAAACTTTATTTTAAATTTTAAAACAATAAGGACCACCAAACAAGACCAATTATTTTAGATGCCGAGTAAGACTTTGATTCTTATTTATATATGCTTTTACTTAAATTTCATACTATTGTGAGAAAATAGTAAGCTTTCGAATGCTACCTAACTTTAAAAAAATTACTTATTAAATAATCTTGAAATAACTTTAAAACAACACTAAAACACCGTTAGATTTTTCATCTTTGTAATTGAATTTGTAGAATTCACTTTTTGGCATTGACAATGATTCATTCGTAGAATTCACTTTTATAATACAATTGAGAAACACATCGATGTAATTTTTACAAAAAAAAAATGTGATAATGATAATAATAATAAAAAAATATATATATAGAAATGAATGCATAACCATTTGATTTTTTTTTTTTTTGCAAAATACAACTTCAACCCATAGTTTTTTATCTACTATTTGCCTATATTTTTAAAAGCTAAGTCATATTTTGTTTGATAAAAGAAAAAATAATTTTTATTTTTAAAATTTATCTAAGAATTTAAATAATTTTTTTAAAAGAGAACTGACACTGAAGTGGAAGAAAACCAACTTTTTTATCAAAAATAAAAAATAAAAATAAAAATAAAAAATCAGTAGTTATCAAACGGCTGAATCTACTATTTTTTTTTTTTTTTTTAAAGCATCAATTTTGGACTAAAATTAATAAATTAAGATACCCAAGTCTGTATTGTCTCTTAAGACCCGTGATCTAATCATCTTCTAGGATCTATAATTAATTAAAATTAATTAGATAGTCAGTCCTGTTGGCTAATCCGTGATCTTTTTTAGACTAATTAATTATTTTCCCATGGGACTCCAACAATTTGTATTTGTAAAAGGGCATTCTACTTTTCTTTATTTTGTATCATCACAATGAATCTTTTTTCTTTAAATTTGTTTGGTTATGCATTTATAAAACTATCTTGGAATTTGGTTTTATTTAGTTTAAAAATTGATTTAAATTATTTGTGATTTTATTATCTTTTATTGAAACATTCCTGAGACGTTTCCATTTATTTGTCATATTTTTAGACTTGCAAATTCAATACAAGAGATCCAAAAATTGCATATAGCATAAACTAAATTTACCATCATTCATTCAAAGAATATAAAGAACAATGACGTCAATGATTTAAAGTAGTTTGGCAAGCCTAATCCACTCGCAAAGGGCTAAATCACGAGTCAAAATGATGAAACCCGAGAGCATCTAAACATAGAATCACGAGTAAAATTCAACGAAACAGACAAACGAAGGCGAGCTAGCCAAAACGGAGCCCACCACACGAACGGAGACGAAAAACTGAGCAGGCGACTCGTCACGGGAGTACGTCGCCACGGAAACAGGCAACCCTTACCTTGTTCTCTTTGTCTCGCTCTCCTAGTCTCTAATTTGCGAACAAATTTCTCGAACTCTCCGAAACTGGAAAAGAAGAAACATGTTTAAAACCCTAATCGCCAGAAAATCAGTTCTGAAGCGAAAAGGGCCCAAGATGAGGAAAAACACCACGAAGAAGGTATTGGGAAGGGAAACTCGCTGCCCGCAACTCGAACCTTCACCGTCGGGGACGTAGACCACGGCGGTTGAAGGAGAGAGGCGGGGAGAAGCTGGGCTTGGTTTAGGCGTCGACACGTGGCGTAGAACTGAGGGGAAAGGTGTTGGAGATCGACGACCACGATGAAACTTCTCCTCCTTGCTTCCTGAGATGATGCCACGCGTACAGGGGTATTGGGGCTGGTTGTTTTCGGCTGGAGGATGATAAATGAGGGGAAAAAATGGGTTTTAATTTCCTTTTATATATTACAAGACTTTCCTTTTCAAGAAACCAAAAACCTTGAGCCATTAAAGTTATTTTTGTGCCAACTCCAAAATAAACATTAATCCCTTAAATCATAATTGTCATTTTGAATAAATAGTAGAAAACTTAACTAAATCTTAGTACTCTAAAATGATTTACAATTAAGAAAATTAACCATAAGTATTTAAATAATTTTCAAACATCTTGATTGATTAAATGATAAAAGAACCTCATACATTTAGGGTGTTACATTAATTTTTTATTTTTTATTTTTTTATATGCTTTCTCATTCTTTAGCTTTCATTAGATTAATCTTGTTATTATTTTTGTTACTTCTTCTTTCTCTTGCTTTTAAATTCTCTTTCTCTTATTTCTTCCTCTCTCGTATAAAATAAAAATAGAGTGTATATTTCGTCGAAATTTCAAAATCTTTCATAAATGGAACCAATCAAATAAATCCTAGTTCAAAAAAAAAAAACATATTATGTTTATCTATTAATTTTTTTAAAAATCTATTGAAAGTTGATTGATTTTTTCTTCTTTTTAGGTTTATCTTCTAATTTATTAAGTATATATTTTATTTATATTAATTTAATTAAAAATATGAAAGTGGTTTTAAAAGATGAAAATAGTTTTTTTTTTTCAAAACACACATTTATTTATAACGTTTGAAAAAAAATTTTGTTAGAAAATAAATAATGGTAAACTATCACATTTTTTGTGTTCTTTCCCTTATATAATCTAATACTTATATAAAAAAAAAATTATTTTAAAATTTTTTTGTTTTCAACATTTTTTGTGTATCAAAAAGAATTTCATTTAATTAAGCCATCTTAAAATTATTTAAAAATATGAAATCATTTTTTCTTTATTAAAAAAAAAAAAATTTATAATCCAAAATCAAAATAGACTATAATCAAAATATAAAATTATTTTAAATATTTTATTAAAATTTCATTTTACAGTATCAATGGAGCAAATGAATTCCGAAGAATTCAGATTCTGAAAAATCATAATTTCAATCCGCAAACCAAACAAGGTGTTAGTGACATTCATGGACTAAAAGTAACTTACTAGTAAGAGGTCTATTAAAACACTTCAATCAAACTAACTTCTATTTATTACTTTTAATAATTCAAAATATATAAGTAACCATCAGATGTGTGGTTCGGTAAAAACAATGTAGAAGCAGTCAAATGCAAGCAAGGCTTTGAACTTTTTTTGTTTGAATTTTTATTTATTTATTTATTCTTGAAATTGGGATTTACTGTACTGAAATCCATAAGAAGGAGAATAGTCCTAAATAAAAATAAAAAACGGCTCTTTTTATTTTCTAATTTTTGTAGGCCTTTAATTCCATTTTTTATGAAAAAAAAAATGAGAGGAATTTAAGTGATGTTTCAATATTACCTATATTTTGAAGTTTATTATATGATTCAATTTGAGCTACATTTAATTGTTCTCTAATTTATAAGAATGGATTAAATAAATTTTTTGTTTAAAATTAAAATGTGACTTAATTTATGTCACATATATAATGCAATATATAGATATCACCTAACTTGCTTTACACAAAAATATTAAACAACAGGTGGAGAAGAAGCCACGATGGCCTAAATGTGATTATTGATTACATATTAGTATATTACAAAAGTTAAAGAGGAAACGTAATGTTCTTTATTTAAAAAGAGAGGAAAAGAATTAAGTTTTTTTTTTTTTTTTTTTTTTTTTAAGATTTAAATTAGAGTAGTTGTGTCTTATTTAAATAAACTTTCGTATTTATACAAGATTTCTTAAGTTATCAATATACCTATTTTTTAGTACATAACTATACCCATATACAAAGACATGACCAATTGAATAGAAAAAAAAAACAACCAATTGTTAATTGTTTGTATACTTTATTTAAAACAATCTCAAGTTAATTTTAAAAAATTGTAGAAATTTTTTCACAACCCTTCTTATAATAATCTGCACCTCAAAAACCGTTTATCATAATTTTTCTTATAATAACTTACATTTCAAATATCGTTTATCGTATGCTTCTATAATAATATGCACCTTAAACACAATTTATTATAGTCTTTCGTATAATAACACGTACATCAAATATCATTTATTAAAATTCACCATCTACAATAATATAATCGGCGCCCTAAACATACTTCTAATGACTTTCTAAGAACATCATTAATGGAGTGTTTGTGGAAAAGGGTTGAAATTGAGAGAATGAGAAGTAGATGATTTTCGGTGTTTTGGCCATCGATAATCATTCTTCTCATATATACATTGTCTTAAAATCATCTTTTTTTTCTCCTCTAACTACATTTTATTTTTCTCATAACAATTTTTTATTCTACTCGTAATTATTTTTACTCTCATCATACTTATCATCTTATTTTTTTCGTAATATTTTCTTTGACTCCAAACACAAGTAATCATTTACATTTTAATTATTTTATTTCTTATTCTCTCTAATTCTTATTAATAGTACTTCAATTAAACTAACCACCTGTGAACACTGATGGAAGGATGATTTCGTCATTTAACTTTTAAAATGTTTTTTTTTTTTATCGGTTTCTATTAATTTACTTTTTAATTATGATATTTTGTTTATTTTCCTGATAAAAACTATGAGATGTCTTGATTTATTATTATTATTATTATTATTATTATTATAAAGTACCACGTGTTTTATGTAAATTGAATTATATTGCTCAAGTTGCAACTAAATTACAAATTTGACTGACAACTAAAATAAACAAAGAAAGGCATAATTTATTATCAAAGACACAACATAACTAGCTTACATTAATACCTCCACTGATACAAACAACTTCCAAAACTTGATAAAATATTTGAACTCTAGTAGGACACATTTCCACAATTGCAACAAGAAAATTCAAAACTACAAACTGACCCCAACACAAAAGATAAAATTACAGCAGAGAATAGAAGCCCTAAAACAGAAAAAGACAATTGTATTCCAACCAACCTCTAAGAACAATTAAAACCTCATTTTAGGCCTAGGGTTCCTCAGGGTTATTAATAAGAGCCTTGGCAGTGCCACCACAAGCCAGAGCCTTGGTTGGAATCCTACCAACCAGATCAACCCCTTCAGCAAAAATAACCCCCATGCCCATATGCAAATGCGGTTCAATGTGGCAATGAAACGCCCAAACCCCAGGATTATCCGCCACGAACCGCAGCGCCGTCCAGCCCCAGGGGAATATGGGGACCGTGTTCCGCAGCGGCGGGTTCTTCAAATTATAGGAGGCCTCATCAACGCCGGGAGTGAATTTGCCATCCCCGTATGCGAGAACCCAGAAATCATGTCCATGCAAATGCCATGGATGAATCTCGCTCAAATTATCCTTAATCATGTTGGCGTTTTGCAAGATGACGTCCACAACCTCCCCCATTTTGAACTGGTAAACGCCGTTTCCGACGTTGGTGTTTGGATTGGGGGGCGGCATGTCAATGTCGTACTCGTCCGGGAAGGTCTCGGGCGGGGGGGTTTGGTCGAATGTGTGAAGCAGCTTGAATTTCATTGCCCCGAGGTAGGGGGTGGTTGGGAGGGATAAGGAGACGTTGTTGATGGCCCATTTGGAGAATCCGTTGTGGACGTTTTGGGTGTTGAGGAGGAGGATGCTGCGTTCGGATTTCGGCGGCGGCTTCGGGGATCCCATGGCGGCGTTGATTCTGTAGCTGAAGTTTTTGCTCCGTTCGAAGTCGTCCCACGCCGGGGTTACCGTCGGGGGAGAAATGGGCTGTTCGGAAGCGGAGTTTGGGAGGTAGTTGAGGATGGTTAGCCCTTGTGGGGTGTTTGGATGACGACCGCGGACGCCGACCGAAACCCAGTAGTTTTGTGATGGGTTTTGGTCGGTGCTCAATAGAACGGAGTAGGACTCGCCGGAGTAAATGTCTATGTCGGTGGTTTCGAATGGTTGCACGTAGTTACCATCGGCTTCTACCATTACTAGTTTGTGATTCTGAAAACAACAACCAAAATTATTAACTCTTAACAAATGAAATTAAATATGTTTTGATGAAAGTTGGAATTTACTTATATGATTTTAAAATCGAGAATTGAGTCTATAGAGTTTGGAGAAAATTAAAATTTAATCTCTATAATTTTAAAAATTAAAATTTAATTCTTATAACTGTTCGATAAAGATTAAAAAACAGTTCTTATCTTGTTGAGGAATCAAGTATATGTAAATGACTATGTATATGTAAACAATGTTATTTTTTTGTTCAAACTATCACTTAACTCTTATCGTTATTATTGATACATTAATAAGTAAATTTCACATATTTAATTCGTTAACAATTATGAACGACAATGACTAAATTTTAGGTTTGATCAAATCTTGTAAGACTAAATTCTAACTTTCTCTCGATTATCGATACCAAAATCCTAGATTTTGAAATCACGTGGACTAAGTTTACTATTTTGATTTCTATATTTGGAGGTTGTTCTATTTTGTTCTTCGTTTCTAAATCTATTTGTTAACTTTCTAGTAAATACAAGAATAAAAATTATGACAAAAAACAATATCCACATAAAGGATCAATATTTTATTTTATTCTATTATTTAATGAAATTTATTAAAAATGATAGGTTTGAAAAATGAAAAGGAGCGTTTAAATTGTGTGGATGAAATTGCTTTGTTTATTGAAATTTTAGTTAAATTTGAAAAGGTTAAGATAACTTGATTATTTTATTTTATTATTTTGTTTTTGAAGCACGAAATGATTTGATTGTGATGATTATTCAAAAAGGCCATTGATTTTATTGGAATAAATTATTTGTGTGTATGATTAAGTAGTGGTGTCCCGACAAGACTTTTTGGTTGAGAAATGATAAGGAATTATTATTCATACCAGAGTATTTGATTAATTAGATTTAGTATTCATTGCTTTCTTAAAAAATATATAGAATGTTTTTTTCCAAAAAAAAAAAAAAAGTTTTTTTAATGTTTAATGAACTTATTAAGCTTTTAATTAAAAATAAAATAAGGGATGAATTTAAAACTTCTCACAAATTAAGATGAGAGAAAACTCAAACAACAAATTAAATCATGTAATGATACTTTCTAAAATCAATCAAATAATTTTCATTGTATTTATAACCATTTCAAAATTTATTTTTAATTATTTAAAATCAATTTTTTGTTATGAAAATCACTTTTAAAAACATAAAAAGTATCTTTTTTCTAGCCATAAACTTATTAAGGAGGTAGAAATTGCTCTTTAAAAAGGAGAAATTTATCCAGTTAAAAATATTAATTTTACCCATGATTCAAAATCAAACTTTTTAGATAAAATATTATTGAAAAAAATTATCAAGAAGTGACCTAAGAGTTAAGAAGATGTCAAAGAGTTAAGAGGTGATGAGTTAAATCATAATAACCTATAAATTAATTTTTTATAAATTTTTTTATATTCAAATATGATAGGAAAATATATTATTGAAAAAAATTGAATTCAATGAAAAATAAATGTCATCAAATGACAACAAACATGGAAACAAAACATGTGGGGAATCCTACGGTATGGTAAATCATATCATCTTATGTCAGAAAGATTTAGGAGATAAAGTTCTTTTCTTCTATATTTGAAATGTCACTATTTATATTCTTCAATGATGCTTGTATTTTACTTTCCAAAAAAATAAAAAAATGATGCTTGTATTTTAGATGAAGATGTTGCACATTCAAATAACCTAAGCCTTAAATACAATTGTACTCAGTTTTTCACTATTTGACTCCGCTATAAGATCAGTCAAAATACATGCCCGTTAAATTTAATACTACTTATTGCTTTTGAAAAAAGATACTATATTGATAAAGCAAACAAGAAGTATGCAAAATTACACTATTGATAGTAAAAAAAAATTAATTTCATGTCCATTTTTTCTATAAACTTCTTTAGAAAAGTATTACGATTTTCACATACATTCAATTTAGACTCTTACTTTTGAATTCAGTTTGTCCAATTTCTAAAACAAAATGGTGAAAGATAATAATATGGTGATATAGATTTTTGCCCTATTATTATTTTTTGTTTGTTTATTTTTAATAAATAATGTATGGATATCATATGACATGTTTGTCCCTTTCCCATTATTCAGTTGAATATTGAGAATAGGTGGCCCACTAGTGGAGACACCCCATATTATGAAAAAGCTCTCTTTTTTTCTTTCTTTCTTTTACTTTTGAGTTCAAAAGATGTTTTAATTTTTTATTTTTTTTTTAGGTTAAAAAGATGTTTAAGCAATTGTTTGATTATTTTGCTCTGTTTCACTTTCACCTACTCCACTATTTTAGTGTGACATCATGGGTCCCAACATAATAATTATTGAAAATAATTGTCAACATATCGCTATTACTTCCAAAACAGGTATAATATATTGTTCTTTAAAAATAAATTAATCTGATATCACTATCATCATTTTACACAAGAATTAAAATATCAATCTTCTTCTCAAAAAAAAAAAATTAATAAATAAATAAAAAAAAAAAAATCTCTCTATCTC
>JBBMKA010065267.1:0-16694 GCA_037833695.1 Sechiopsis laciniata
AATTAGGTGAAAAATATTTATATTTGTAATACACTCACGAACCCGATGACCCAACCCAACCCAACCCGAAAATATAAAGGTTGGGTTGGGTTGGTGACCAACCCGAATTTTTGGGTTGGGTTGAAAATCTCCCCAACCCATTGTACACACCTGCTATTTACAACAAATTTTCAATATGTTAATTCAATATTATGGGATATCCGTACAAGTTACGAGAAATTATTTGAAAATATGAATTTTTTATTTTTTGAAAATTAATTTTTTATTTTCATTTGATAAAGTATTTCAAACATGCAAGTTTTCAAATTCACATTATGAAAAGTAGTTATATTGTGTCAAAATTAAGCCTAATTTGATTGATATAATGAATATACTAATGCCTTCAAATCTCCGAAATAGATTGTACTGACAAAATAGTCATGTTGTAGCAAGAAATATTTGCATCATACCCGGGCATTATATATAAAATAATGTCCACCTATGTGGCGCAATATGGACCTCAACCTATTTGATTTTAAAATCAAAAGATAAAAAAATAAAATAAACAAAAACAGATTGTGGCCCATATTGGAACACATAGGTGGGCATTATTTTATACCCGGGCATTATGTAAATATTTCTCTGTTGTAGCCGTCTCATTGGATAAGATTATGGTATATTTTAAAGTATATAAACTAAAATGAATGTTTTGTACTTTTGAGTGATTATCTATACAAACTAATTTAATCTAATTATTTTTAGGTTTAAAATCTCTTTTCCATCTCTCTCTTACTAATTATTCGGTTCTTTACTACAAATAATATGTGGAGTGGGGGCCAAATATTCCATTTTGATGGTTAAATTTTGGGAATAATATTTTGTTTTCCTTTTTTTATAAATACCTTTCATTAAAATAAAAACCGGTCAAGTTTAATATCATCTTTAACATAGAACTTAGGCCACACACTTTGTATTAATTTAGAAAAAGAAAAAAGAAAAAGCAAAAGAAAAGTGTGACATATTGACTTTTGGACCACCTAAACTTTATTAAATGCATTACTATTCGTTTTTAAAATATGAAATGCAATGTACTAAGAAAAAAGTTATTAAACATACGTGATAGGCGACAAAAATAATTTAAGGTCTTGTACTAAAAAATAAAAAATAATTTAAAGTTATGTTTTTTCCTTTAATATATATCAAAGAACTTATAATAAGAGCATGTATATTTTTTTGACACTTTTAACTATAGTAAATCAGTATTAAAAAATAGGATAACAAATAATTAAATGAGATTACTTACCAGATAAAGCAACAAGATCAGTGGAATCAAGACCAACATTGGCAAATTTGGCTGTAAGATTTTGAAGAGGTTCAAAAGGACTGGGAAGATTACTTTCTGCTACAGATCTGCTTGCATTTCTGCTGTCTCTTCTTCCCAACTGTACCTCCCAACCCCTTCCTCCTGCCTGCAAATTAAACAATAATAATTTCAATAATTTTTAATCAATTATCTATAGTTGAGATCTCCAAAAGCACGACGACGACGTACTCGAACCTCGAACACCAACAATTTATGGTACAAATTAGCCTTACCAAGACGACGCCTACATTAGACGCAATGGCCAAGATGTCAGCACAAGACACAAGGTTTGGGCAAGCATTTTCAACTGCGGTCTTGATGTCATTAACGATATTTTCACCTTGTATTCCTCGGTTTCCCGGTGCGTCTAGCTCGCTTATTATACCGTCTGTGGTTGAATTTCGTAGTAGAACCGATCCATCACATCCCTAGACGCGTTAAGAATATAGATGAGCTAAATATGTTGCAACCTATTAGCTTAAGCTTAGAGTTGAGAGGGAAATAGAGCTACTTACATTGACAAAGCAATCGTGGAAGTGAAAACGAATGAGTTTTGCGCCTGCTCGAGCGTCGGTTTGTAAAGCTTGTGTCATTACATCCTCCACAATGGAGGGCAAGGTCGGGCATGTAGCGTCGTAGAACGTCGGGCTCAGCTGTGCCGCTGTCGGGCCGACAGCCATCATGGTGATGGTGAGCAGAATATAGGCTAATGGTTTGTAGTAAGCCATTTCTCTTGACAATGAAGAATTTTTTAGGAAATGTTGTGTTTTGTGAAGAAGGGGTTCCTTTCAAGGTTCCTTTTATAGAGGGGTTATGTATGTATGGACATGAATGGTTGAATGTTGGAAAAATATGTTTGGATGATTTTGTTTCTCTCTTAGTTTCATATTTTTTACTAATTGTGTGAAAACTTAAATAGTTTAATTTTGTTTCCTTTATAATTTTCTCTTGTGTGCATTTATAAGTTTCCTTACCGAAATATAGAGATTACAAGATAGTGATTTTTTTTAGTATAAATTGGGAGAGAAAGACCACAAATCCTACCTAAAAGGTGCTACGTCTCTCAATATGTTGAACTGACCATCAAACAATGAAACCATTACAGGCACTAACTTTTCGATCAATGAGGATAAACAAATTTATTTTAACAAATAAATTATAAGATTATTGACTAATAGGGTCTACATTATTGAACTAGGCAATGTGTTACATCATGTATTTTAGAATTAAATAATATAATATAATTCAACACTACTGTCACGAGTTCAATCGTGGAAAGTGATATTTAACTCTCATCTATTTGAGACTAATAAACCTTCTTTATAAAGTATGTAGTCTCGCTCTCCTAATTTGTAATAAAAAAAAGAATTAAATAATACGTATTAATTTTAATAGTTTAAATGAAGATAAAAAGTAAGATCTATTTGACTGATATGGGTTTATTTTCTACTTTAAAAAGTTTTTTTTTTTTTTCATTCTAAATCAATAGTTTGTAAATTTTATTTGAAATAATTTGGGGATGTAGATATATGATTTTTTAGTTAAATCGTAAAAGAGGACCACAAAACATATAGAGAGAGTATATTCCTCCTAAGTTGAATTGAATTATAAACTAATCAACTAAGTTAACACGTCATGTCAAACTTTTCAATAAATACATACTTATGTTAATTGAACTATGTTAAACCTTAATCCGAAAGAAAACAAACAAATTTTTTTTTTTGGATATATTTGTATAATTTGACCAAAATTTTAAAGATGGCTTAAACAGATATCAGACTAAAAAAGCCCTAGTTCAAATCTTGTGAATACATAGAATGATAGAATATTGCTTCATGTCTTGGGTTTTACTCTTCTAGAGAAGAAACTTTTCTTGCTAAGATATTTGTTCAATGTGAAAGAAATTAAAATTCAAACGAAAAGTCACATCTTGAGGAGGAAATGATACCTTCACCGCCAAATTTGAATAGAACTAAGTTTCCTCATACCACGTTATGTTCTAGTCTTCGCCTTTGTGGATAAAATTTCAATCTCATCCCTCACTTTATTATTCGCTTTAGGGAGTGTTTGGCTGCCAGGTAAAGATTTCATCGGGTGGTATAGTATGGTAAAAATTTTACGCAGTGGTATAATATATACGAAATCAAAATTTAGAATGCAAGTATATCAAGAGGTATACTGGAAATCAGTGTTTGGAGTACAAGTATATTAGAGGGTATAACAAAAGTTAGTGTTTGAGGTGTAGGTATAATTGGGTGTATTAAAAATCAATTTTGGGTGCTATAAATTGGGGTATCTCATGCAATTTATTTTATTTAAAAAAAAACTTGTAAATTTATCTCTATCATATATAATTAATTGTTTTTTAAAAAAAGTTCATATATAATAATTGTTGAAATTGACTTAATAATATTTTTTTTTTAAACAAACTGACTCAATAATATTAATGTAAAATTTAATAAAATGTAAACATATTTCTAAATTTTAAGAAGAAAAGTTGATAGAATAATTTTATTTTGATTATTGTTTTTTTTATGACCAACATGAGCTTAGTTTAAAAACTAACATCAGATTAGACTTTTATATTTTTCCTTCTATTTTTTGAGAACTCTTATTCAATTCACGAACTTTTAAATGTCAAAATTTAGTCTAATTTTTTTCCCGATAGAGTGCATAGAGTTCATTCACATGAAATGAAAGTCTAAAATTAAGTAAATGTGTGATAAGTTTAATTTTTCATTTTTAAAATTTATTGAATACTTTTGATTTTGTTTCAATTTTGATTCATAACCTTTTAAATATTTAATTTTAATCTATTTAATAAAATAAAACGTCAATTAAATTTTTATGATAAGTTTGAAGCCAATTTAATTACAATTGATTCAATAATATCAATAATTTTAATTGATTAAAACATTTCTTTAATAATTAGAGGATTTAAATACAAGTTTTAATATAAATATTTTTTAATTTTTACATATTAAAAGAAAAATAAAATGAGTAAAAAAGTTAACAGAAAAAAATTGAAAATGAAAAAACAGAGTATAGTATGTTAAAAAACGAAGAGAAATAAAAAATTAAAAAGAAAATGGATTGAGTAGCAGGCGTGAATGATATAAAATAAATCAGTTGAGTACAAAAAATATTGGAGCACGAATATCAAAGAAATCAAATGGCTCAGTTCATACCTGTTGGTCAAACACGGGTACGATGGACGGGTCATATTATACCTGCCCATACCCGCCGGGCAAACATCCCCTAAATGATACCCGCTTAGATGATCATGGACTGAATTTATGATTAAAAAAGTCTTCCCATTAAAAGATTATAAATTTATTTTAGGGGATTTTACATAGATAACAAAAAAAAAAATAATAATAAAAAATCAAAAAAATATGATTTTTTTATAAAAAATTATTTTATCTATAGCAGAAGAATGGATTGAATCTTATAAAATGATTAAAATGACATTCAAATTTTCAACCGATAGCCTTCAATTCTTTTTTGAGTCGATAGTATTTGATTAGTTTCAACGAATAGTTTTCAATCAATTTGTTGATAGATTCAAACACTTCGATGATAGTCTCCAATCACCCAACTTTAATGTCACTTTCTTTCTTCTTGATTATCTAGTGATGAATAAATTTTTTGTCGAGTCATAACTTTTGATTTCGAACTCCGTTCAATGTGATTCTAGTTGGATTAGCCCAAAAAAAAAAAAAAACAAGCAAAATTAAAGTCATAAACGAAGAAAAAAAAAGGGTTAAATAGAATTTTAAAAAAATAATAATAATAAGAATGTGTTATAAATGAATAATTTTTAAAAACATGTTATAATTGTAATGGACATCCTAAAAGTGGCTATCTAAGATAAATTCCTTTAATATATGATGATTATCTAATATAGAAACTAGTTTACTACTAATTTCTTTGAAAATTAAATACTAACGTTAGAGCCAACAAGAGCAATAATTAAATATCCACCATTTGAGCTTTTTTGAAGTTTTATTCTTAAAAAAAAACCATCTCATAATTATAATAGTGGACGTATGGCTAGTTCTTGAACCACTTAAATTCAGGGCGTTGATCTCTTCTCCATCTCTTCTTCTCTAATTTCCTGTTTTGATTCAATTTGATACTCTGATTTTTGGATGAAATCTGAAATTTTGTTTCAACCAAATTCAACATAGTTTAAATATCTGCTTGATGTCCACGATTATATATGTGAGATTTTTAATCTCTACGCAAGACTTTAGTAATTTTTTTTTTTTTGAAACCTCAAGACTTTAGTAATTAGATACTATATCTCTTTTATTCATTATTTTTAACCTTTTGAGGTATGCTTTTACGTTTACACGATATGCTAAGAATTCATATGGTTTCTATATCATCACCACACATCTGATCATTAAAGTCACTTTTAACTAATAAATTTAGACCAAAAACCTAATTATAAGTACCTAAAGTAAATTTAATTATACAAGACATATGAAAGAAACTTATCCATAGTTTAAAATCACTTTGTGAGTTGATAGCAAATTAAGTTGACAAAAACTTCACCATGAGACATTTTGGCTTTCAAACCAAAAAAAATCAAAAGAAAGAAAATTTCCAAATAGAGACTTGATTGAAACTAAAATTGTTTGGTTAAATATTATAATAATTAATATTATAAGAATCATTTTCATTCACATTAGTATAGTGTCGTTTTGTTAATCCAATAGCTTGATTTGCCCTTTTTTTTCTTTTTCTTTTTTGCAAAGGAAAAATTAATAAACTTTGGGAGAGTGGAAACTTTCAAATACATGAACAAGAATATAATTATTCCAACTCAATGTTTGTAATCATGTTCTTAACTTCTTAGATCTATATATCCTTTTTCATCCATACTGTTAGACCCAACAATCATTTTTAAATGATTATCTTATAGCTAGAGAAGACACCTAATTAATAAATAAAACTTGAAAAGGCAATTAAAAATGTCCTAAACCCAAAGAAATATGAATGTTTTTTTAATTGGATGCGCTTAGCATATTTACAATTGGCAATTTTGTTGTTAAGATTATTTTGATTATTAGTGGTAATTCAGTTCAACACCACTATTACGAATTTGAGCATGAAAATTTGTATTTTACTCTAATTTATTTGAAAGCAGTAACCCGGGGTTTGAGGTCCCTTCCTCCAATTTATACTAATTTTTTTTTAAAAATAATTACATAATTAAAAAAAAATAAACGACCTAGTCGGAAGAAAACATTAATCCAAATTAAATACCATTTTAAATTTCTCGTGGTGATTTGGGGTAAGTTTCTGTTTTTTTTTTTTCAAACACGAATTAAAATAGCAAGATCCAAACATATTACCTCAAGCTCTACTCTTGTCAGTGAGTGAATAAATTTCTAATTAGTATGTGTGAGATGTTTAGAAAATGTGGTGTTGTGGTTGTATAATAAGTGGTTGAAATTAGAGGAAGTAGACCACAAATCCTACAAAAGGGTACTACCGATTCTTGAAATCGAATTTGTGACTATGGAGTTGAACTTGATTTCCACCAAATAATGAAACCGCTTCGATAAATTAAGTTTGTGGATTTAATAAAAAATAGTATGTACCATAATTATTAGGTGTATTTGATTACGTTTGATTTTTTATTTTTTGAGTTTTATGATAATTGAGGTAAAGAAATTTGAATTCATAATCTCTTGATCATTCGGCCTATATTAACACCGCTATACTAGTGCTATATTTGAATTTTGTAACTTGAATTTATGTAATATAATTCTTCATCTTCAATATGAAAACTTCTAAATTTAATGTGTTTTTAAGAGTTCTCGAAAAAACAATGCTTAGTAGCCGAAAGCTAGGAAAAAATGAATTTCCATTTTATTTTCCATCAAAGTTTAGATATCGATTTTGATTGAAATGTGGAAGATCACCCTGCATTCTTTTTAAAATGTCAGTAAAATTTCAATAAATATTGATGTTGATAAATATTTTATTGATATTTCCTAAATGTAAAAGCTTCTATTCCTTAATCTCATGCTTTCTAACATGTACAAGTTTTATTATAGGTTAATTCTAGAATCACATCCTTTAAATTGGGCTCATGTCAAGCTAAAAGAAGGCCCAAATAAAATCAGCCTAGCATAGCAGAGCCCACTCTGGAAGTAATTGGTTCTATGGGTCAAGTTAAAATAAGAGGGATAGGTTGTGGCCGAACCCGCTCAAAAAGAAAAGACCTTTTAACGTTTATAAGATAAATGTGTTATTCGACTCGTTGATAAAAATAATTGGTTTTGAGTTCTAATCTATTATTATCTAATATGGTATCTAATTTCATTAAATTTAAATAAGTATTCAATCAAATAGCACAATTTTGAGAAGACATATTGATGATCTCTTTAGAAATATGAGAATATATTATAACATCAATTAAATAGATGGTATATCTATATTTTCATTGAAATCTCATACTATCTAATACTAGCTAAGGTCAACTCGAAGGAAAACAAAGTACGAGACGTAAGAAATGTAAATTCAAAAGGATCGAGTCCAACCAACCCTGAAGAGCACCAGAACTTTAAGTCTTTCGATGTTGTTAGCTCGACGAAATAGGATGTGTGAATCAAATGGAGATCACCTCTTGTAATGGGTCATCCAACATTATGTGGTGCAACAAGACTACGATTTACAATAGTGAGTTATTTCAGACTAGTTTGTGCACATCTCGACTAATGTTTCAATACATATTACCTGACATATAACATTTGGATGTCAAAAAAACTTATTGGAAATTAATTCCTAGGTAAATAACCATCGTAAATTGAAATTATCATATTTTAGTTTTCCAAAGTACTCTTAATCACTAGACCACTCTATAATAATTAAATGGTAAGCTATCTTAACTCGATCAATTTGTGGTTGAAGTCGACACCATCTTTTTTTTTTTTCTTTGAGTACAAGTTGAGGGAGGGGGACCACAAATCCTACAAAAAGTTTACAATTGCTCTCAAATAAATGAGAGTCAAATATAGATTCTAGGAATCGAATATGTAATCATGGTGTTGAACTGGATAACCATCAAACCACCGACCCTTTCGATAGTCGACGCCATCTTTTTTTTAGTACAAATTGAGTGAGGAAGACCACAAACTCTACAAAGAATATACTACTCTCAAATAAATAAAAATAAAATATTGATGGAATTTCCATCAAACAATGATAGGATTAGATACGGATAAATTCAAGTTTATCCGATGGTCATCCAAATTTCAATATCAAATCCTTTTCTTCCGTCAGGGCTGCTTTTTAAAAAATAATAATAATAATAATAGATATCAAGAATCTCCCGGGCCATTATCGTATTTTCGCAAAATAAGTTGGACCCCCAAAATTGAAAAGAAGAAACCCTAATCTCTTACATTATATAAATCCTTAGCCACACAGCACCTTAAATCTCGAATCGTCTTCGTTATCAATCTCATCGTTTCTTCACTCAAATTCCTTTTCAATATTTTTTTTTGATTTCGTTGAAATTTGGCTGGTGAAGAAGAACGCAGTGACGACTTAGTAAAATTCAAGCTCAACAGACCGGATTGCAGAGCAATTTCCTCTTCTTGAAAGAGTGAACTGAACTGAGCGATCTCTTCACTCGACAATTTTCTACGATTCGGTTTGATTTCTCTTCTTTTCTTTCCTGGATCAGGCCGGTGATGATTGTGATTTTGATTTGCCTACATTGTCTGATTTAAATGACTGTGAACAATCTGTCTGAGGCCTGATTTTGATTCATAATCTGTTGATTTCTGATTTTTCAATTCGTTTTCGTTTTTAAACTCGAGGTGTTTGTTTGCAGGAATTATTTTAAACCCTCATTTTGGTGGAGGGTTTAAATTAATTCCTCCACCAAAATGAGATGTAAAATAACCCTTCTATTTCTTTTTCTTCTTCTTATTTATTCATTTTCAACATTTTTATAATTAAATATGTTTTTGTAATTTTAAATTAATAGTATTTTTATAATTTTTTTTTTCTACTTAATATTTTTTTTTCAATTAATTAATTAAAAATGGTTTAGGTTTGTGATAAAATATTGTAAAAACATATTATTTGAGATTTAAAATTAACCATAATTTTATAATCAATCTCATATTTTAAAACTATATTTCATAATTTAAAATTAACGATAATTTTATAATCAATCTCATATTTTAAAACTATATTTCATAATTTAAAATTAATTGTAGTTTTATAATTAACTTAATTTTTTGTTTAAAATTTTTTATTATTTTTTTTCATCAAGTTTAAACTAATTAATTATAATTTACTTTTATTGTCATAATATCATATTTTTAAAATATATTTTATAATTAAAAATTAACAGTAATTTCATAGTTTTTTTTTTCTTTTTATTGTATTTATCTAAAATAATATCAATGATTCATTATTAATTCATTAACTATCATCAAATCAATTAATTTATAATTTTTTAATGTAATTTTTTAAAATATAAAGTAAAACTCATAACATAAATAAAGTATTATAAAAAATATATATATATGTTTTCTTTTGTTTTTTAATTTCTTTTTCAACACTTTTATTTTTAAATAAGTTTGGTTATTTATGTCAAGTTGCAGAAAGGAATGGTTATAGAATAGAATAGGGATTTTCGTTTATGTAGGCCACTTACGGCTCGATTTAGCATGTGACCTTGGAATTAAAATGTGTGACTGACCTATTCAATATAGAAATAGTTCATGTTTATTTATTACTATATTAATACTTCCACCCAAAAAAAAAAAATCACTATATTAATACACATTTTAATCTTCTTGTTGTCGGCCAAGTAAGAATGCAGAACAGTGACCAAATTTCTTAATATCCTCGAGAGCTTAGATATTTTTTAAAAAAGAATCATTAATCAAGAATGCCAACCTCCAACCCAATAAAATCTGTTAAATCCTCTCAATCTTGGGCACATCTCATGACTTTGAAATGGCTGCTTTAGTGAATTTCTCAATTTGAAAATTAAAGATCTATTAAACTAAAAGTACATAATTACATTTTTTTTAAGAAAAAATCATGTCAATTAAAAAGAATAATGTCCATTGGTCAACATTCAACATAATTAAAAAAAAAAGGCTATTTTAACCGTTCAGATGGGCTCGGCTCATAGGCCAAAGAGACGAATTGAAATTTATCGTAGTCCATCCTCCAAAGTTATGTTATCACTCTATTGCATGGTTCATATGACAGTACCTTTTGAGGTGTTTGGATGAGAAGTTACGGAAGAGTTAGTAATAATTTATTTGGACATTATGTGAATATTGTTGGTAGATGAGTTATAATAAAAGTTTATTTGGATGTTTGTAAGGAAATTGTTTTTGTTCTTTATTAATGATGTGATGTTAATGAATTTTTTAATTAAAAAATAGGGGATTTTGCATGTATATTAAAAAAAAAACAAAATAATTCCATGTATAGCACAATTCTCAAACTTATTCATTTGGGGCAAAAAAAATGATTGAAGTCTATCAATTGAACTGATAGAAGTTTATTAGCTGAACTGATAGAAGTCTAATGATGGTAGAATAGGAATTTTGGGCAAAATGTGCTATAAATGAATTATTTTAAAAAATGTGCTATAATTGTAATGAAGAGAAAAAAATGTGCTATGTAGGGCAAATTCCCTAAAAAATAATGTATATTTATTTATTTATTATTTAAAATCTCAAATATCATATTTATGTTTAAAACTTTGTTTACCAACATTACTTCATTTATTTTTTCTTCAAAAAAAAAAAAAAAAAAAAAACCTCATTTATTTTTCTTTTTAATTTGTTTTCAAACATTTTTATTTTTGTCTCCATCACTATGAATTTTACTTTATATTTTAAAGAATCATGTAAAAAAAACTTTGCAAACTAATTGATTTGATGATAATTAGTAAAACTCATGATGAATCATTGATATTATGTTATATGAATACAAATAAATAAAGTTTAGAATCAAAACAAAATAAACTATGAAATTATAAAACATATTTTAAAAATATGATATTACGTAAAAGGAATAAATTCTAAATAATTAATTCAAACTTAATGATATTAAGTAGATAAAAAAAACTTTAATAAAATTTTTTAAACAAAAAATAGAATTGATTATGAAACCACAATTAATTTTAAATTATCAAATATACTTTTGAAATAGGGAATTGATTACAAAATTATTGTTAATTTAAATCCAAAAAATATGTTTTTACAATAATTTTATGTTGTAAATACAATTTTCAATTAATTGGTAGAAAAAAATATATTAGGTAGATAGAAAAGTATAAATAAAAAATAAAATTGATTTTTTTTATATCGAAAAAATAAAATTTGTAAATCCGGGAAGTTTCAATTTCAATAATGTTAAAGACAATTCAAACCAAAAGTCACAACTTGAGGAGGTGACATCTTCGCCGCCAAGCTTAAAATATAATTATGAAATACACTTTTAAAACAGAGGATTGATTACAAAATTATTTTTATCATAAAAAATCATTCTTTATTTTTAATCATTCATTTTAATTATTTAATAATATACAACCATTTATTTTTAATTATTCATTTCAAATCAATCAAAATAATTAATTTTTAATAATTTGTTTTTAATAATTTTTTTTTAACTATTCAAAATCACTACTCATTTTAAATTTACATGCAAACAAAATTTGGATTCTAACTCTTTTATACAAAATTACATCCAAAAAAGTTTTTTACTACAACTCTTAATTTTTAACTATTCAAAATAACTCTTCAAACTAAAACCTTCATAAATATGGTAAACAAACACATGGGTCCTCTCTAGTGTTTGTGAACTTTCTTATATCACATTTTAATGTACCAAAACAAACATTACATGTGATGTTCCAAGTCTTGTCTTTGTGGATTGACTTGATGATTAAAAAAATCTTTCCATTAAAAAGATTATAAATTTAATCTAGTAGATTTTACATAGATAGTAAAAAAAAAAAAAACTAAAAAGTACTAATCTCCTAAATGGGTAAAATGAAATTATAAAAAAAATAATAATAAAAAAAAACAAAATTTTAAACCCAAACACCTCCTAATCTCCTAAAGAATTTCATTATTTATTATTATTTTTTTTATCTCCAACATGATACAAATATGGAAAAATTAATCTAAACAAATTTTCTAAATTCTAAGAATCAAATAACAACTAACAAATTTCTTAAACTTAGAAATTAAATAACAACTCTAAATAAAAAATATTATTCTCTAACTTTTCCGTCAATTTCAACATCTCCTTAGCTGTATAAATCCTCGGCCACACTCATTGACTTCATTTTCAATCTCATCGTTTTTTCACTCATTTCTTTTTTTTCGTTCAAAATTGGCCGGCGAAGAAGATCGCAAAATTCAATTTTGCAAGCTCAACAGACCAGATTTTGCAATTTCAACGATTAGGTTTGATTTCTCTTTCTTTTCTTTCGTGGATCTGGCCAGTGATGATTGAAATTTTGGTTTGCCGACATTGTCTGATTCTAATGACTACAAAATTTGTCTGAGGCCTGATTTGGATTCGTAACCTGTTGATTTCTGATTTTTCCATTGCTGATGATTTCGTTTTCGTTTTTAAACTGTGTTCTTCAGTTTTGTTGCATTTCATTGTTGATTTAGTGATGCGATTTGAAGTTATGTTCGTTTGGATCAATGTGCGTTTTCGTTCGCGTTTTAATGGAGGTAGCTATTTGATCAATTTCAAAGTATGAAGCATTAGTTCAACTTTGTTTACTCAATAAATATCAACGAAAATAACGTCATGTTTACTGTTTATGTTGTTTCTGTTTCTCATTTTTAAAAAACAGCTTTTTTTTAAATTGGGTCTTTTTTTTTCTTTTTTTTTTTCCAGAAATGGAGTTTCTGTTGTTCAGTATTTTTTTCACGCAGATTAGTTACATTTATTTTACAATATGTTTTCTGTAATTCAATCAAATTTTCAATGGTTCAATGGTGTTATATTGCATCTTATTTTGCTGTTGGGCATGATTTGATCTCACTTTGTTCAAGTTGTTTTCATTTTAAATTTTTGCAATATTTTTACTTTTATATATATATATATATTTATTTATTTATTCATCCAATTTTGGAGTATGTTCTGTTATTTTTAATTTCATAATAGGTATATTTATAGTTTTAAATTTAAAATTAAAATCTTTATATCTATATTTTTAATTTTTAATCTTATAATTTGACTTTTAAAATTTACTAGTATATTTGGTATTCGTTAAATTTTGCTATATATAAAAGCTATTTTAAACAAATACCTATACCATATAATTGAGTTAGATTTTATTCGACATTATTTTAACATCAATTACTAGTGAAAAATGATGATATTGCATAACAAATTTATCATATGTTGGGATAGAGATTTATTTGTATCAGATAACATACATATTTCATAATTAATTTTTGTATGTTTTAATGCATTTTATACACTTTTAATATTATTTAACTTAATTCTTTTTAAAAGTAAAAATTAAATAAATAAATAAAACAAGAACCAAAAAAGGGATATCAAACAACTTTTGTTTCTATTCTTTTTTTTTTTCTTTTTTTAAGAAACAAGAAATAGAAATATGTATGGAACACATTCTCATTTTTTGCTCTAAAAAAACAAAAACTAGAAATAAAAAACAAAAATAAGAAATGAGAATGTTATCAAACGAGCCGTAATAGGCTTCTACGTGGTAAAATAGATCAAGTTTTATCAAACCATTTGATTATTTAGGTTCTTTTTTATAATTATTTGTTTTTTTTTTTTTTTTAATTTTAAGTTTATTTCCACCCAAGTATTTCTTTTCTCTAAATTTTAGTTTGATCTTTTAAAATATATTGTAGTGCAAAATTGCTAGATCTACCCCAAATCAAAGTGAGCAAATGATAGATCTAAACCAAATTAAGCAAATAGAGATGAAATCAAACCAAATAAAGAAGGATGGAGAAAAGAGACAAAGCACACCGAATTTATAGTGGTTCGGGAACGTCCTACTCCAGTGTTATGGATCGATTGAGCTTATTCGATCCACCATCATAATGTCATTGATAGAATGTACAAGGGTTCTCAAAGGTAGCTAGAGTTTCTACTCTCACTTTCAAGGAAGAATGAACCCCTAAATGTGCTTTATATATGAGCACCAATACACATCTCTCGTGATTAGTGAACTAACCTTTAATTAACCCAAGTTAAACATTAACTCACCAAATGGGCTAATACATGATGTATGATTCACCTAATAACAAAATACCCTCTTGAAGTACATATCATAAAATAAAATTACAATCAGAATTCCAGACAAAATTGGATCATAACTTTGCTTGGCACGAGCAAATCAGAATGATCTTCAAGACCTCAGAATTCAGAATTTTAGCAGGACGGTGAACTCAATCCACCAACGGCAACCTGAACCTGTCTTCAAAAGAACATCTTCGAAAAGCAGACATCATAAAACAAATGTTGCCAAGTAACATGGAATCAAGCAAATGAGGAAATACCCTCTCAGAATGACATAAGCAGCACAAATTAGAGTCAATATATTCGGAATGAATCAACTATTCAGAAACAAATGCATTCAAAATCAGAATGACCCTCAAATAACAATAGCTCGAATCGAAAATCTGAATGCTCAGAACGATGCACCAAAATATGTCAAATCCATGTAACTGCTGAACAAACTGACAAACTATGCTTTAGAATGGCAAGAAACAGAAGCACAAACATATACTCCAAACAAACAAAAAACAAACCTCTTCCAAATCAAACTCACAAACCAAGAAATCTTCAAACAACAACAAGTCAAGAGATCTGTAAACTCCACAACAAAACAACCAGATGCAACAAAAAAAAAAAAATCTACAAATGGCCAAAAGCAGATGATGCAACTTGCACTAGAGGTCTCGCTAAAAACATAATGAGCAAAACGATCTCTTGTAAAGCCATAATCAAAACTGATTTCTTGCAAACGAGAAGACAATCATGAAAGAGACAAACTGCTCAAAACACTGCAACCAACACTGATCAATGTAATCAAAGTCCAACAATGAGGATACATACAAGAACACAAATGGAGAAAGAACATCTATCCCCTCTTCATGTATGTAACCGAAAGCAAACGAATCTACATCAGAATGAGAGTATACAATAGCCTCTACATCGGACTTGATCACAAACCAAAAAAAGCAGACAATGAGCAAACAAATTTCAGGTCTCACCGTAGACATCCTACATGAAAAATCCAACAAACGAGCCAATTCCTTATCCAAAAATTGAACGTTGCACTCTAAACTAGCAGGAATATCCTCGGGTTCAAGAGCAACTAAAATAGGATCTGAACGTGCAATATCACTGACAAGCACTGAAGGCTCAACAAACGGATTTTCAGATGCATAAGTAGAATCAACAAACAAACATATATCAGAAAACTTAATATCAGAATTCAACTGCTTATTAACAACACAATTAACTTCTAGTGAAGAACCTGATAAATTTTCAAATGAAGTCTTAACAAATTTGTCAGAAGCAACACTCATCTCGCGCTGAAAAGTTTTGCCTTGCAAAATGTATAAACCATATGAAAGCTTTCCAAACAACTTAATTTTCTCATTTTTACTCACTGAAAGTAATCCATTTTTAGATGAGTAGTTATAACCAGCAGCATCCAAAACACCTAACGAGATAAGGTTTCGCTGAAGACCTGGAACAAATTTCACATCTGTTAGCACCTTGATAGAACCGTTATCCATGCTAAACCGAACATAACCTACTCCCTTAATCTCAAGCTGAAGGTTATTTGCCAACAAAACTTTGCCATTTTTCAAAATTTTCAAATTTTCAAAATTGTGCTCAAAATGGGACATGTGGAAAGAACAACAAGAGTCCATGATCCACAAATTATCATAAGGGTCCGAATTTTTAGAATTTTTGGTCAAAAGCACCTCGCCCGAATCAGAATTTCGAAGAAGTTAGCTGAATCATTATCAATTATCCGAACAGGTAACTTACCTTTCCTCTTCAGAATGGGACAATCATACTTTGTATAACCTTCTTCCCTGCAGTAATTGCAAGTAAATGTCTTATGCTCTAATGGTTGTTTCCCCTTGTAAAATTAGAGCTCGATTTACTTGACGAACTGCCTTGGCATTTAGAAGATTTAATCTTCGCAAACAAGGCCTCAGAATCCTTCTTTTCAATTTTCATCTCCAAATCCTTAGATCTCAAAGAATCCAAAACAATGTCTAGGGTTAAAGTATCTCTGCCGTACTTAATGACTGATTTAAGCTCTTTG
>JBBMKA010065288.1:0-16686 GCA_037833695.1 Sechiopsis laciniata
CCTAAATGTTTCGAGAATTACATCTCGAAGGAGTGATTTGCTATATTGGTTAAATGTGATTGAGACATTTTTTACCCTAATTTTATCACAAGGTTTAAGAACATTTTGATTAAAGAAAATTTTAGCTTAATTCCAAGTGTAAAAGGGGATTTAGGGGTAGTTTTGATCATGAACCCATAAGAAAATCAATGTTATATTATTGAGCAATACTTACTTAAGAGTGAGTAAGTGTTTTGAAAATACTTATCCACCCTTAGAACTACATGGTTTTATTTTTTTATATTTTTTTCTCCATCAATCAAAGCATTTTATTTTTAAGTAAAAACATATGATTTTAAAGTGGATAAATATTTTCAAAATACTTATCCACTCTTAGGTAAGTATTGCTTTATATTATTTAGAGTTTTCAATAAATAAATATACTTGTGTTGGATGTGGTACTTTTTTGAAGATTCATAATTTAAGTAGTTAGTGAACAAAACATGGTTACTTTTTTTTTTCATTTTTTTAGTGATAGGGTTCAAATTCTAGATTTTGTTTTTGAAATTTAGTTGAGAATTCAAACATTTCATCCATAAAGATGAACTTAAAAAAAAATAATAATAAATAAATAAATAAATAAAACTGACTAATACAAAAACTACCTATAATGACTATAATTTATACTCAATAACATCTTACATGATTAAAAATAAGAGGTAAAGTCTCGGTTGTCATAAAATGCCCTAACATAACATGACATAATATTTTAGTTATGGTCGATTCATTAATAACACATTTACAAAATCATTTAAATATTGTGACTTTATATAATTATTAATGAGCTTATGCACTCGAATAGCCCAAGATTGTAAGCTACAAAGTTGATCAATTTAGTGTACCAATGAGTTAGTTGTTCCTGAATGAGTCAGTTGAATAAGTTTCCACAATTAACTCATCTGTTGAACTAACTACGGTTAGGTTGTTCTGCAACCATGGTAACCTATTAATGAGTGAGCGTATATAAACTTTTACTAATGAATTGTGATGTTTTTTTTTTTTTTTTGCTTCTCTTGCTCAATCTTTTAATTTTTGTAACTCTTGATTTTTTTTTTTTTTGGAGTACGCGAATAATATCTCTCTTTGAGTTACTAACAGTAAATGTAGGTTTTGGCCGAACCACTTTAAATCAAATGTTCATTCACTATTCCTCTCTTTTACTTTTCCACTTGATGAATGTCTCGTGTGCATGATCTTGGAGTTGATATTGATTTTTGTAATAATTTTGTAAAATTTATTTAGCAAGATAATGTGTCCACATGAGAAAAATCTTTTCTTTTCTTTTCTTTTTTTTTTTTTCTTTTGGAAAAAGCATGAATATAACTTTATTATCATAAAACAAATATACTCATCCAAAAAGTTAGATACTAAATGGGTTGGTGGCATAGTTGGTTATGTGGTTTGGGGTTAATTTATTTCAACTATACGGTGTAGTTGTACCATCAATGTAGGATTTGTTGGTCCCTTTCTCCTAATTTAAAAAAAAAACCCAAAAAGATAGATATTTGAATTTCAGCTCACACGTGCAAAGAAATGTCAAAGCATTGGGCTGGGCCCAAAGTCATTTAAATTTAAAAGGCACAAGGCTCTAGCTGAACAAAGAGCCCAAGTTGAATCATTGGCCCATTAAAATGTTCCTAAAAAGATGATGATGTGACTGATTTTTTTTATCTTAATGATGGTGTGACTGATAAAAGAAAGGTAAGATTGTGATGTCAAGAATTTTATGAACATTAAAAATAGAATTAGGGGTGACAGAAACTTAGAAACATTCCATTTGAAATTAAATTCCCTTATAAATAAGAAAAGTCAAATTAATTGAGATGGACAGATCAGCTATAAATTTCGGCAATGGCTTGAGAAATACTCTATTAAATAATTATATATCCCTTGTTTGTGGTTAGCATGTATCAACCTAATGTATGCTTTACATTTTTTGAAAATCGGGAAATCGGAACTTCGTTACCAGTGATCTCTCAAAGAAGCGTGTCTTGAAGTTCTTGTCCTCAACCGCTGGGCTACTTCTTGGGGACAATGTATACTTTACATGTTGTTTTTTTTTTCCTCCATTGTTTTTTTTTACCTTAGAGAAAAACATAACTAGAGCTGAAAGATTCCCCTATCTTTGTGGATCTTTTTGTACCAATATAATTACTTTTTTATCAATTGAACTATTTTTATGGAATATATTTTAAATTTATTTTTATATGGATTAGGTAAAGAGATAATGCGATGGACACAATTTAATGTAGAGGACAGTTGGATGAAATAAAAGAATGACAATATTGAAAATTGAGAATTTTAATCATCTTATTATAATATAAAAAGAACATTGTGGCACACAAATTAATTAAATTCAAAAAGAATAATAGTGTGATATGATGTATTACATAATAACCCGTTGATCACATGGTCGAATCTTAAATGTTATTGAATTAAAAAAAATCAATTAATTAAAACAACACAACTGCTAGCATAATTTTAACTAATAAACTGATGTTTAAATTACAACGTTTATTATCGATCTACAACACAAGCAAGAGATTCTATTAAATCTTAACAAAGAAAAATTTTCAATAAGATTTTTTTTTACAAGGTTTTAAGTAAAGCTGAGTGTATTTTCATTCACTGAAAGTTAAAATGATTAAATTACTTTCTTTTTGTGTGAATATCCAGCATTATACAACCTAACCTTCATATAAATTTGTATAAAATTATTTTCTAACTAGATAACTATAATCAATCGATCTCATAATTTATTGAATCCACAAACTCTAATCCATCATGGTTAACACAATTAAGTTGCTTTAAATTTGAAAATAAATAAATAAAACTTAATTGACATAAAATTTATGCTTACAGTTAAAAAATCATAAATGTACATTTATATCCATTTATTTATGGTCGAGCTTGTTGGATTAAACCTTCCTAATTATGGCAAGAATGAGTAGAAAAAATAATTGAAAAATTAAAAACAAAACACAAAAAAAAAAAACACACACACACACAAAAGAGAATACTATAATCTTCATGGAAAAACTCCAAAATTGAACTACCATACTTCTACAATATGAAAAATTGCTAATGACAATAAATTCGCTCTCCTTACTTCATTGCATAAAAATTTTCTTAAAAGTTTATATTACTTACTCTCTTTTATTTTACTATCTCACAAAAGAATATAAACAAAATTTAATTAGAGTCGGTACACGAAATTTAAAAATCTTTTTAATTAGGATACTTTAAAATTAAAATTACTTATTTCTTTTATAGTACTTCAAACATACTACTTTGTATCCTTTCAAAAAAAAAAACATACTACTTTGTATTTTTCCGACAAATAACTATCTTCTTTTAATATTTTATCAAAAACCCAACCGAACTAAAAGGGGAAAAAAATGTTATCTACTCATATTTTTAAATAAATAAGTTAATGATTGCGATGTTTTTACTTGAAAAAGAAGTGTTTGGGAAAAGAAAACAATATCCAATCAATTCTCTAATTGGCACCAATTGAATAGAAATGAATAATGAAGTGTCAATTATATAGTCGGCAAAGAAGAGCCATATATTGAAAAGTGCAACATTATTTATCAAAAGTTAGGAGAAGATTGAAACTCATAATAGAAACAAAATTGAATTTCACATTAATATTTGGAAAGTTTATTTCCATCAAAGCCCAAATAAAAATTAGGACCTCAAAACCTTTATATGCATATGGTCCTTTTTTCATTACGTTTTCGAAATTGTTGAAGTTATAAATATTTTTAGACATTTATATTCAATTGGTCTAGAGTTACAATACAATCCATTCCAAATACAAATATACTTAAAAAAAATACATTTAAAAAAAAAAACAAAATACAATATTTTATTAAAGAGGTTAAAAGATATATCGTCTCGCCAAAAACGTGTTTTTTTTAATTCGATGACTTTTTTTTTTGTATTCACATAAATCCAAAGTAATAAGTAGAGATGTCTATATTTTCCATGGTGTCGCCTGCCCCTATCCAGTAATAGGGAAATGAGGAAGTTAGTGGAGAGGAAAAAACTCTCCTGAATTAAATGGGGATAAACACTGGAGAATATATTATATATCTTAATTTCTTTGTTTTTCATCGTGTTTAAATTTTATTTTTGAATGCATATATATACATAAAAATACAAATATTTCTTTACAAAATTCAATACCTACTTGAAACTTAATAAATATTTATCAATAAAAGTTAATTATTTTTTTTAGAAGATTAAAAGTTCACCATTTGATCATTTATAAAAAAATATTAGATTTTATTTTTATTTGAAAAAAATAAGAAAACAAATTGAATGTATAATAATTTCCCTAGAAGAACCTGATTCTCGCAAATTCTCCGCCAACATTCCTACAAAATTTAAAGGTGAATTTTATGGAGATGGATTAAAAAGAGTAACAGGATGGAGACAGTACAGTCATCCTCGTCCCTGTCCCGCAACATGAACATCTCTAGTAATAGGTAGATGTCATAGAAGCCTGAATTTCTACTAGTATATCTAAAACATAATGTAAATAAAAATGTAACGAAATATCAATGAATAAAAACAATTCAAATGGTACGGAACATAATTCAACTGACATAAAATACGTATCTATGACAGGGGGTATGGATTCAAATATCTCACTTTTAATTGTTATTGAAATACTAAAAAACCAACCGACTAATTAACCAAATAACAACTAGCTCAAATAATTCGGGTACGTCCACGTTTAAGTCTAGCGTAACCGTACCTCGACGCCAAAAAGATGAAAAAGGTATAATAGAGAGCTAGAGAGAGAAAGAGACATTCCATCTCTCTCTTTAATGTTTTTGTGAGGTTGGTTATATAGGGGAAATTGACAAAGTTACAACCATCCCTTTCAATGGTGGGCATAGGCATAGGCATATGTGAAAAGTGATGGTTTCTTCTCTCCTCCATAATTCAACAATCTCTCCTCTTATCATAAATACATGCCCTCTTTTATTTCTATAATTCTTTTTTTTTTTGCTTTTCCCATTCAAAATTTTATCACTTTATAACATTTCCTTTTGCTAGATTTACTGACTGAGATTTTGGATGGTCCTTCCACATGAATTTTCTCCAACTTGAAAAAAAAAAGTTATTCAGAGGTTTTTTTTTTTTTTTTTTTTTTGAGAGTTTATTCACTGGGTAGTTGTCATCATATGGTCATTATCTTTTAAAATCTCATTGGATGTAGATTTAAATTAAATTTATATGATCATAATAAGTTATAGTCAAAATTCAATAATTATTGGTATATATATATATATTTTTTTTAAAGAATGGTAGATTTAAATTTCTCATTTTCAAATATTATTGTTCTACTAAAAAAATTAGATCTAGTTTGATAGTCATTTTATTTTATATTTTTTATTTTTGAAATTTAAGACTATAACAACTATTTTACTATCTATTTTCTACATTCCATGTGTTTTTTTTTTAAGTACCTCACCTGTGTTTTTTAAAACTAAACAAAAATTAAAAAAAAAAAATTTTAAAACTTGTTTTAGTTATAAAATTTAGTGATTTTTTTTTTTTTTGAAATCAAAATTTAGTGAATATTTACATACTTAAGTGAATACGTTATAAGAAATTTAAATTTTAAAAATAAAAAATTAAAATTAAAATAGTTATTCAATGTCTAACGTATAGAAATCTATGTATATTATCATCTCCACATCTTATATACCAAATATACTCCAACTTACCCTTTAAATCAAGCCAAAACTCAGATTTCTACAAGATTTTAAAAAAAAACTCAGATTTCCATAAAATATAAATCTTTTTTAAAATAATAATAATAACCATGAAGTATGGCATACGTTTTTTACGATCTCAAAAAAAAAAAAAAAACATACGTTTTTTACATGGCTCGTTGAATAGCTAATTTCGTCAAAAGGAGAGTTCCAGAAATGTCTTAAAAACTAAATTTTGAATTTGTCAATTGATTTTTCTTTTATTATTATTATTGTTGTTTATTAAAAACAACATATACATATTTGGTAATTATTTTTATTTGATTGTTCCAGATATCAAATGTAAAATTTTATATAATTATTAAATTTTTAGTTCTACAATAATTAAAATGGAAGAATTCAAATTATGACATTTTGATCATTAAACATACATTAATATCCATAAGTTATGTTTTGGTTGAGTATACGTATATTAGTTTTTTAATTTTTTATGTTGTATTCACCCACTTTAGATATTTATGATGCATTCTATAGTCATTGACAATTAATAATATATTTAATTTTGATTTAGAAAATAATGGAAAAGAAAACCAGAAATGTGATTTTAGTTTCCAAAATTTCTACACCATATTTTCAAACATTTTTAAGAGATGAGAGGTAGAAAACATGAAAAGTTACCCAAACTTTTTGTTTCTATAAATTTGGAATCAATAAATAGAAAATAAGAAATCCTAAGACACTATTTCAATTATTTCTTCCTCTATTTTTATTCTTTCTACTTATTATTATTTTCATCTACGTATCAATTCACATCCCTTTATTTACTTTTGTTATTAAAAAAAAAAATAAAAAAACAATAATATTGGGCTTTTCCAATTAAAATATGCATGCATTTTGACATTTAAAGAAAAAATTTGATTCGTTAATTGAATTATCCCATTAAAATAAGATTGAGATGCATGTTGATAATTAGAGTGCTGTACCTAACATTATTAAATGCAAACTTAAAAAAAAAAACATTATTAAATGCAAAATAAATCATTGTGTAGATTTTTTGATAAAAGTGTGTTGCACGTAATATATTTTAATGTGGGCATATATATAATATGATCTTTGTGTTTATGAAGTTAATAAAAATTCACCTACCTAAATAAAGAATAAAGTAAAGTCCATTCTCTTGTATTGCAAGTAAATATATATTATATGCACGAAATTCCAATTTTCTCAACCATCCTCTAGCTGAATTACAATAATTGTATGCAAAATAAAATGGTTGTCCGACTTGCCAATCTTGGATTTTTTTTTTTTCTTTGGTTAAAATTATTATCTTCATAGAGATTTGATAGCTTTAATTTAGTCTAAGATGGTGATGTTTTCTTATAGTACTATGACAGATTGACTTTACTTTTATTTTCATCTAGTTCTTTTATTGAACTTAAAATATATATATATATATATATTAAACTAATCAAATCTAAAAAATAATTACAAATATAATTACGATTTTGAATGCAAATATTTTAGAATTGCTCTACCCTTTATAATTACCTAATACAATGTTTTTTTTTAATTATTATTATTATTGGTTAGATTCGATCCCAACTGTGGATTGGTATTGTTTGTTTGTTGGGATGTTGTTCCCTTTCTTTTGACCTCTGTTTCATAGGAGTGTTGTAATCTGTTACAAAAAGAAGAGAAAAAAAAACAGATTAATAGAATACTAAAAAATGAATAAATAGTTTCTCAAAAAAAAAAAAAAACAAATGAATAAATAGTAACAATTGATTAAATAAAATAAAATAAAATAAAAAGAATAAATAGTAAAAATATACCCAGTAAAACCTAGTTAAAATGTGACGCAAAACCAGTTATTAAACCATTTGAAATATTTAATTAAAAAATCACCCGAAATAAAATAATACTAAAATAATAAGATTTAGATTCTTTTTCGTATAATTAGATTCTACCTTTTTTCAGCTATACTTTTTTGTTTATCCTACTACAAATATTCTTTATTAGTCCTTAATTTTGAATAAAATAACATTTTTCTGAACGAATGAAAAAATAGTAATTTAAGTCAATGTCATTAATTTTTATAAAATATTTATTTAAGACTTGATAGAGACTTGTCATTAGGGATGTCCGCGGGAGGTCGGGAAATGTTTTCCCCGTCCCTGTTCCCGCCATCGAAATCATTCTCAGTTCCCGCGAAATTTACCATTTTTTTCGCGGGGATTGGGACGGGGATTCCCCGCCGGGGAATTCGTGGGTTTCGAGTTCCCGCAAGAAGTTTTTCCCGTTCAATTTTTTTTCTTTTTTTCTTTATATTTTTTGAATTATAATCTTAAATAATCAAATTTTATTGTAAAATATTTATAAGTTTCAATTATATTCTTACCTATCAAGAAAAAAATGTTCATTTGAATATATAATTTCACTAAAAAATATTTATTTTATCTAAAAAGTAAAGTAATTAAATTTTTTTTAAAAATAATAATAAAAAAAATTGTAAATGGGGTAGGGTTAGAGGAAACGGGGATGGGGAATGCATTCTCTGTCCCTGGCCCCGTTTTTCCCATGGGAAATTTTTTCTCCCCATCCTCGGCCCTGCGGGGAAAATGGACATCTCTACTTGTCATTTGTTCGGTTGAATGAAAAAAATTGTTTTTTGTTCATTTCCGTAATCAAATAAATGTCTTTACAAAAAAGTGTTTGTGGACACAAAATATACTAAAGGCCAAATTCAAATTTAAAGTTTTTAAATTTTAACCTTTGAACAAAAAAAAGAGAATTGATAAGCGCCTAAAACGTTGCTTGATTTTTACAAAGCTAGAGGTCCTTCTAGGATCTTTGTAAAAACTCACAATGAATGCTAACTTATATCACACTCAAAATCTACTAAGACAACTCACTCCATAATTAGTTTGATCAAAACTAATCCAATGAATTAATTTAACTTCAAACCTAAAGAAGTTTTGAAAGAAATGAAACACCAAATGGAGTTCAAGAAAACACAAATTTTTCAATACATAAATATGTCCAAAATGATGTATTATAAGCCATTTTAAAGACAAAAAATTCGTACATGCCTTGGAAAACAAAAGGACTAAAAAAGCTATTAAATGCATTTTGTAGAAAATAAGATCTAGGAAGCCAAAACTCAATTGCACATTAATTGAAAGGTTTAAATGCTGGACAAAAGGGTAGAATAGACTCAACTTACTCTTCTAGAATGCCACTTGCAATTATGAGCATGGTTAAGTAATTTCTAAGGCTCTAGGAATCTTCCTCTTCTTACTTCTTATAACAGCCGCTTCATGAGAATACAATAACTTGATGGTTGGATTGGAGAGTGGGTTCTTATAAAACAATCAAATTTCGTAAGAAACTTTCTCTTTAGTCGAGAGCGTCTATCTCCATAAAGACTTTGCGCTTTGGTTCTTCTTTTTGGAGAAAATCTTTTCTATTAATAATTTGGAAACCTTTTGTGATTGATGGTGGAGGTTGCTAGAGTTGGTGGGCGATGTTCGTGGATGGTGACGAAGAAGATGATAAGGATGACAACCTAGTTTGAATTTTCATATTGGTATAATATTGTCTATTATAGGCATAAACTTCATATGAGTCTCATACCAATTGAGATGTTTGTCATCATTTATATACTCAAGATCATCCTTTCATCTAACCAATATGAGACAACTTTATTTATATCCCAACAATTCTCCCCTCAAACAAAATTCAGTTGAGCCTTTTTGTGGGCTAGTCTTCTGCATTTGACACCCGAAAATTCAATCTTCCCTTCGAACAAAGACCAAGCCTCCTCTCAAATAGTCAACCCGTCTATACCAACTCATTTTCTCGTGAGAGTACACCGCTGGTCCGATAGAATGGATTTTTGCATTGACTAATATATCCGACTAACTTCTCTTCTCTTAAGAGGACACTACTAATCAATTTGTTTAACTCATATCTAGAGCAAACTCATCTTCTCTTGAGAGTGCACTGCCAATCTAATTAAGCTACAATAATGTTTTTTTCTCTGACCTCTAAACATCTCTAATCCTACAACAGGGCAATCTATCGCTATGGATAAGTTAGAGGCATGACTCTGATACCAAGTGATAAGGATGAATACCCAATCCGAATCTCTACATTGATATGATATTATCCACTTTGGACATTAGTTTCGTGACTTTATTTTTTGGTTTCATCCAAAAGATCTCATACCAATAAAAATGGTTGTAATCACTACATACCCTTGATATTCCCATCATCTAACCAATGTGGGACACCTTTGTTTGTATCCCAACAAAAGATCAATCGTGAGGGTCTTTCTTTAAGTTCAAGTCGTGGGGTCGTTGAGCTTCAAATGCTCATCAAGAGTAAACAGTTGGTAAACTCTGTTACTCGATTATGTCTCTAAGTTCTTGAAAGCTTTCTTTAAGGTTTGATTTGGGGGTTTCATTTGTGGGTGTGTGATGAAGGAGGTGGAAGCTTCTTTAGGTATCAAATGGATTAACAAGAAGGGAAAAAGAAGGTGTTTGGTGATGGGGAAAGGGTTGGGATGAGATAAAAGCCCATTTGATAGTAGAAAAAGAGGACTGAGGAAAAACCAGTGAAGATGATGCCTAAATTGTTGAAGATGTTTATGTGAAGTTGAGTAAGAATTTGCTGATGGAGGCGGTGGATGGAAAGTGTGCATGATGGAGATGGTGATGGTAGCCAGTGTGTATTTCGGCATGATGGCGAGTCAAGGATCCAAACGAGAAGTCTCGACGATATTCATGAAAGGTTGTCTTCATTGCTTGGATAGAGAGCCATGTGCTTAAGTATATTGACACGATGCGCTAGAGAGGCATATGAGAAAAGAGTGTCGGATGTTGGTTTTTAAGAAGTTATCACGTGTCAGCTTAAGGCGTCACTCAGTTTGGAACGGATCATGAACCAGACCCTTAACCAAACCAATGGTTGCCAAACTGGTTTGGTTTTGGGACCAAACCGTCGATTCCTTTAAACTGAGCGTGGATCCAATCTGAATTCTCGGTTCGAATGAACCAATCTAGTTTTTGGAATGGCTCATACACCTCTCTAAAACTATTCTTCTTCTCATTTAGGCTATTGGTTATTGTTGGACGAGTCTCATGTGATTTTGTTCTATGTTGGTTTCTAATTTCATTATCCTTTGTTTGTTGTATGGTAAGTTTAATAGGTTGCTTGATTATATTTTTCACTTGGTTATAGGTCTTTTTGGGTTAGGGAGTTTTGTAGTGAGTTGTTGAATGAGAAACTCATTGATAAATGATTTACTAGCGAGATGTAAGGTACATTTCTTGGGATGATCTCCACCCTGTCAAACTAAAATACAATCAAATGACTCATAATTTTTTAATTATGCATTAGTATTTAGGTTATGCATTAGTATTTTTGAATTTGCCTCACATTATGCTAAATTTGACCACTGTCAAACTAAAATACAATCAAATGACTCATAATTTCTATAAATTTAGAGGAGGAAAATGGTCATCTGGTTAAGAAAAACTTTGACTTAAATTTCTATAATTGTTTTTTTGTTTTTTGTTTTTTTTTTTAATTTCAAGGGATTAGAATCTTTTTTTTTTCTCTTAAATTATAAATTTTCTTCCTAAGTCTCTATCAATTCTTAAGTATTAAGTAATACAATTATTATTATCCAATATTTTACCCTGAGTGACTTGGTGAAAGACTAAATTAAAAAAAATTATTAACGGAATAGCCTGAATTGAAAAATATTGAAACATCTAGAGGCAGAGATATTCATAATTATAATTTAGATAACTGATTTTAATTCTTTTAAGTTGAGTTTGTTTGTCATATTTAAGGAGGATTTAGTTGAACGATTTATTAATTCATTTTCGAAAACCTACAATCAAACGAATTTTTACCAACTCTTCATCTTTTTTACTTTTGAAAATAATTTTCATTTTTAACTCCTCAATTTTAATCATTTATTTATAATTACTCAATCATTTATAACCACTCACTTTTAATCATTAATTTCAAATCAATCAAAATAACCTATTTTTAATTATTACCTTTTTAACTAACTTAAAATAACTACTCATTTTAAATTTACATCCAAACAAGGTTTTGACTCTAACTTCTCTACACAAAAACTACATCCAAATGAGTTTTTGACTACAACTCTCAATTTTTAACTACGAAAAATAATTCTTTAATATAACTCATAAAACTAAATAATTATTAAGTGTGTGTTTGGAGCACCGATTATGTAATTGTAGACGAATGGTTATGATAAACGGTGGGTTAAAATAAACAATGTTTGAGGTGCAGGTTATTATAAGAAGGGTTATGATAAATGGTGTTTGGGGTGCAGGTTATTGTAATAAAAGTTATGAAATTTTTTTCACAATTTTTTTTAGTTACTTAAATTTAAATTAAAAAAGTTAACAAATAATTAATAAATTTTTTTAATAAACTTATAATTAATATTGAACATAATTTTTTAAGTCTTCAACCTAAAACTTGAAGGGAGCATATTCTCAAAGTCTAAGTATTCAACCAGTGCACCACCCTTTGGGGACATTTATTATTTTTTTTTCATATTCTATTTCACTTATAGATTGATGTAGTCATGTATTATAAATTAATTTTTTAAGTTAATATTGACCTCGTTTTCTTTATTCTTCACAAAATCGTTTCTTTTTTTAGATTCTCTTTCCAAAATCTTAATATTTAAGTAGTGAATCAATTTGAAATAAACAGAATATACTAATTAAAAAAAAGGATAAAATACTATAAAAAAATGAATAAATTAAATACTATTAATTAAGATCAATTCATGAGTTATTATTTCAAAACAATCGCCAATTAATTTTGTTAAAAAACATCATATATATATATATATATATATATATATATATATTAAAAAAATTTAAAGAAAATTTATAGTCAATATTCATAAAAATATTTAATAAAAAATATAAGGTTTAGATAAATTGACACGTAGGTTTAGATAAACGGACATACAGGTTTAGGTAACCACCATTTATAACAAACGGTAGGGCAAATACGAGTTGGATTATTATAACCAATCCGGTCATTTACATAAACGAAGGCCCAAACATATTCTAAATATGCTAAACAAACACTCTAAATGTTGAAAGGTAGAACCCAAATCAAAAATCAAACTATTGTGGATACAAATAAATTTAGGCTAAATATATAGGTTTTTTAGTTTTTAACATTTTGAATAGTTGACAGAGTAATTAAGAGGATTTTGATTTTGATGAACTAAATGTAATAAAGTTTAATTTATAATAATAATATGAAATCTAACATCTCAAACCTAGGACGAAAATGTTAATTTTCATAGGTTTGAGATATTATCTCTGACATTTGAATAATACTGACTTTTAATATTTATGTGTCTTTATACTTAATATCTTTTAAAAATCAAATTCAAATAAAAATGAAAATAATCGACTCATTAATTTATTGTAACAATATTAAATTATATATCTAACAATTTTGTTCTTTCAAAGATTAAAAATTTATATCCAAGAAAAAATGTTTACTTATGTTAATCAAATTAAAATTAAATTATAAATTTATGGATGAACAATGGATTTTTTCCTATTATTTTTTTAAAAGTATATATATACACAAAGGAAAAGATGGTGAGAAATGAACAAAAAGGGTGGGAGATAAAATGGCATAAAATAATTAATTAAATGCATTGCATTGAGTGCCAATTCAAAATAAGGAGACAGTGGGAACAGAGGAAGAAGCCAAAAGTGGTCAGAAGAAAATGTGAAGGACTTGACATTTGCTTTTATTTATTTGTATTTTTATTATATATTTTCCCTTATTCTCAAATTCCCATCCCTCTCTCCCACTTTCTTTTCCTTATTCACATTTTAAATTGCAATATTTGTTTATTTTGCTCTCCTCTTTCCAAATTGGATCCAATGTTTCATTTGCAACTTAAAAATGACAATCATATGGTTGCTATCATCCACCATTTTGATATGGTATATTCTTGAATTATTGATATATAAATATAGTATTGTGCATTGTTTTGTGACTATAGTTTTTAAAACTTGCTTCAATGGTTTACCCAATTCTTTTTTCTTTTTCTTTTTTAAATTAGAGCATATTTACATTTGTTTTTTCCTCCTATTTTTGGTTTGGATGGAGTCTAGAAGAATGTGGTGGGATTTGTTAAACATGAGTTTTGTTAGAGATATGGAAGGTATTTTGCCATTTGGTATGCATATATTTGTTGTTAGAATAACTAAATATTTGTTTGATAGTTCTTCAAATAATAATAATAATAATGGAGACATGGTTTAAATAGGGGGAATTTCGGAAACATTTTTTATTTTCTTAATATACAGATTTTTGGTTCAAAATTTTAAAAGGTCTAATTGTGCTAAAAAAGGGGGGAAATTATTATTATTATTATTATTATTATTATTATTATATATCAATGCATTGTAAACTATATAATATATTTTAAAAAATCTATATAAATATTATTCATGCTCTTTAAGCTGTTTTTTTTAGTAAAAACATTATGAGGCAGGGAGTATAATCATAATATTTTTAAGTAATATAATAATAGGTACTTTTCCATAATATATGATTTTATTTTCATAAATATGTTTAGAATTTCATAACAATGAATCGAAGACTTTTATTATATTGTCTTTTTTTAATTCAATCATATTTAAAATTCAAATATTTAAGTAATTGATTATTATATTACACATGATATTATTAAAGTACTGCTCTTATTATTTATTAAACTACATTAAAATTAATCTAGTTTTCAAATTTTGTACTCAATAACAAACTCATTCTTACGATATCAAACCAAGTTGCACATTGTCCAAGAGAATGCTCCTAATAAGATATGATATCTATCATATGATTTTAATCAATTATATATATACATATATGTCTATATTCCATATTCATGTTGCATTTACATTTTTTTAATTTCTCAGGTACTATGGACTTTTTTTTTTTTTTTTTTTTTTTTTTTTGTGCGCTCCCCCCCCAATGTCTTTTTCCAGAGCAACAAAAAAACACTTTCTTATTAACTTCACATGTTTTGCGTAATTTTTAATGGATATTTTCCCTCAAGAGACAACGAGCATCTGATGCGTACAATATCATATATGATGGATTTGGAAGGAAAAAAAAATGCATTTTTAATAATGAAAAATGTATAAAAAAATAATAATAGGCATAATTTAATTTTTGGCCAAAAATATTGAACAAGTGGAACAAGGCTCCAATCTTTCTTACATCAATCAGCCAACCTCAAACTACAGGACAAGTATTTAACAGTAACAATTTTAACTTAATGCTATTTTCTGAGATCTCAATCCCCAACACAAATACTTTTTCTTAGAACTGATATTTTTCCTCTTTTTTCTATGTTTTCTATTTTCATTCACCATATTCTGTTTTTTACTGTTTTATTTTAATTTCAAGACTGCGCTAAGCCAGCCATTTTTCATGTTCATCTGGTACATGTTTATGTTTTTTTACGGGGTATATTGCTTCACAATACAATATTTAGATGTAAATTTGGAAATTAATTTCTAGATAGGTGGTCACTATGAATTGAACTCATCACCTTATACACCTCAAGACATTCTTTGACCAATTGAAGCACTTCATGACAGTTGATACATTTTTATGCTTGCAAATATGTTCTCTCCTTTGTTTTGAAATTGTTCTTCTAAAAAACAAGTTTAATACTTTCAAATGTTTGTGTCTAAAATGCACATCTTTTTAAAATATAAGCACTCATACCTATATCAAGGTTTAGATTTGTGAGACGGTAAAATATTTTACCATTAAATTCATTCATGAATTTCAAACTCGAAATTTCCAAGTTAACTTAGATTACAAGAATTAGAATTCCAAAATCATCGACAAAAAATCGAAAATGTTGGCGGGGTAACCTATCTCGAAGGAAAAACAAACCTTCAACATAAACTGTCGGCATAAATTTGTTGGAGTAGCCTATGTTGACAGCATAAAGGAACCCATCAACCGAATAATAAACTCTTTGTCAACAATAATATTGGCTACCGGCATATAAAGCTCTATATCATGAGCCGAAAAATCATCAACATAGTATAAGTTTCGTGTAATGATATTTTAGAGACCTGAAACTTCTACCACCGAGACTACTTCTTGAAAAAGTGTATCAAATACATTTGAACTTTAAAAACTATAAGAATGTCTTAAAATTTTAAATCTATATCTAATAACGAGTTCTTCAATTTTAAAATTGTCTCGATAAATTTTAAACTTTCAATTTTTGTTTATTTGTTAACTTGTTTTGTTTTGTTTTGTTTTTTGTTTTTTTTTTTTTTTGTGAACCGGGTATTTAGAGTATTTGAAAACTATAAGACTTATTTATTAGATGTAAAATTAATTTTTATGTCTACAAAAATAATAATACTCTAACCCTTCACTTTTGTGTGTACATGTCTTTTTTTCTTACAAAAGAAAGTCAAATAGGTCATAATCTCATTATACAGAAATTGTTTCCTTTTAAGTTGAAAAACTTATTTGGGTAATTATGAGATTTTTTTTTAGATCACGACAATTTGAAGGTGGAGAGGTTCGAACCTTTGCTTCTTGGTCATTGAATGTATATTGATACTGCTAAGTTAGTGATAATGGTCTTGATAGTGAGATATTTATTAAAAAAGAGAAAACTTTAATTTATGTCCCGACATGACTTAAGTATTGATGCTTACCTATATCATTTAATTTTATTTAATTTTAATTTTTAGAATTAAAGAATAATAAATTATGACTAAAATTGAGGCACATACATAACATCAATATTTAAGTATTTTAAATTTTAAATGGTATAAACCATGAGAAT
>JBBMKA010065299.1:0-16686 GCA_037833695.1 Sechiopsis laciniata
TATATATATAATTTCTTAAGATGAGAAAATGTTGGACAAAAAAACTGTTGGGGCTAACATCTCATCTTCCACAAAAACAAATTTTGCAAAATAATAAAAGAGTTGCATAAATGGCAAAAAAAGAAATGTAGGTCAAGATAATTGCCAAAATGCATTTGATAAGAACTATTAGATTTAGCGATGGTATACCTCAATAGTGGTCTATCATCTATCTATTCACGTTCATCACCCATAGACCTTGATCATAATATGAATAGCAAGTTTTTCAACGATTGACCTTGATATACATTGACCCCAAGTTTGTCGGTTTTCTAGTAAAAATTGACCTTGAATCAACTTATCGGTTTGCTTGAAAATGACACCGAACCGACTGGTCGGTTAAGTCGGTTAATTCAATTTATTTTCTTTTTCCTTGTTATTAAAAAAACATATTCATTATATAATTTTTTAATGAAAAATAATTAATTAAAAAATTTTGAACATCGTGAATATTTTTTGGAAACCATTTAAATTTAATCTAATTTTACAATGATTTAACAAGAAATCTAATTAATTACATGAAAAATATTAATATTTTATAAAGTTGGTTAACCGAACCAACCAACTTAAACGATAAATTTTCGGTTAAAATTTTCTCCAACCGACATATATGTTAGGTTTTTGTCAAAATATTAGGAAGAAGATTTTCTACATCAAAAAAGTTCAAGGAATTGAAGAGGTTCAAGGAATCGAAAACATAAAAGGACAGGTGTGCTCCAAGTACTATAAAAGGAGCGAGTAGCTTTGGTTTCAAAACATCCCAGTAAGAAACACTTTAAGCTTGGTGTACTGACTATAGTTAAACTCATTTTGTATTCTCTTGTGGAGACTGGAGCAAATGTTGTGCGTAGTATAAGTTTTGAAGAGAGTGTTTATGTGAGTGGAGTTGGGGAGAGAGTTCTATATGATTGTAACAATTTTTTTTCTATCGTGTTTTTTTCTCCGATTTGGGACTTTTTCCACATAAATTCTTGTGTGTATCTTTTATTGCTTTTATTTTTAATTTATGTTTATTCGTGCAGTAAATAGGAAAGGTTTTTCTGGCAAAAGTGTATAACACTAGTAACATGATAGACCTTGATCACAAGAGTGTGGTTGTTGTAGATGTCATATGCCTAATAGATTTTGATAGGTGTCTATCAACAATAGAAATAAGAGGTTATTAGTAGGTGAATTACACATTATTAGCCCATTTGATGAGTTAATTGTAACTTGGGTTAATATTAGGGGTTAGTTAACTAACCATGAGAGTTGTGTATTATATAAAGCCTCATTGGGTTATCTTCTTCCTTGAGAGAGATTTAGAAACCCTAGCCACCTTATGAGCCCTTGTACAAATCTATGGCAGTGGCATTATGAGTGAACTCGATCAACTCAATCGATTCACATTCTGATAGTGGAGTAGGCATCGTCCGAACCACTTAATTCCGGTGTACTTTTCTCTACTCCTTTGATTCTTCTCTTTATGCTTTGATTGATTCTTCTCTTTATGCTTTGATTGTTCAATTTGTTCTTGGATTATGATGTTTAGATCTGAATTGGTTTAACAATTTGGTATTAGAGCAACTATTGATTTCTGTTGCAAATTGCTTCTATTGTGTAGTTTTTAATTGCAAATTTCTTCATCTTCTGTCGTTAGTGTTTAAAATTAAACACAATCTTGAATACAATTTTATGTTGACAAATTCGTTTGGATCGAAGCTTCTTTGTAAATCATCTGTGACTTCTACTTCAGTATTTCCGATTTCAATTTTAGACTAGCACTTTTTCGACTCTAGATCTCATTTCTGTATCGAGGGATCGTCGGATTTAGGCATCTCTTGTTCTGTGATTCATCATCTAAGGATCGATAGGTCTGGGATTTAGGTGCCGATCATTCGATTTCGGATGATTAGTTGAATCGGGAGTTCCTATTGGTGAAATCGGTCTTGTGAGTAGCTTTATCAGCGTGAGATTTACAATTTTTCAGTCTCTTCTTCAATGTTTTTAGTTAGAATCTTCATTGAAATGCTAAGATGAATTTGATTGACTTTTATAAGGGATTAATCGGCGTCTTGATTGGTTCAATTGATCCTTGCAACTAGTCATTTCCAAAATTGGAAGTGTTCTGATAAGGATTATATCGGCTTTTGATGTGCAATTCAATCAAAATCCATAAATTGGAAGCAAATGCTTTAAGATTATCCTTTAATTGGTAACTTTGGGCTCGATCTTGCGCTTGTAATTAACAAGTTTGAATTGCTATTGGTTTCATCTTAGTCTTTATCTAGCCATTTAAGATTTTTTTTTTTAGAAGCCATAGTGAACTTTACAATTTCGGCAGCCATTGTAAGTCAGCAGAAGAACTTAACATAATTGATTTTATCTAGGAAATTAATTCTATTTCAATCTTATACCCAGTAGCAATATTTTGGCTTGCATTGTTGTGGTAATCTGATACTCTGTTTTTTGTGCTAATGTTATGAATGTTTTGAGCTGATTTGTTTAGTTATCAGCCAACATATTATGACATTGTGGCTGGAATTTCTTTTGTGCTGAAATTAAGAGTTTTCCGTTTTGAGCTGGAAATAGTTGAGGCATGCTAAATTCTGATTCTATTCTATAAGTTGGTAAATAGCTTGTAGCTAGAAAATTGTTCTGGCTTGTTCGTTTTAATTACAAGCTGAATTTGTTATGAGCATGTCATTGCTGTGAAGACTTCGAGAAATTGATTTAATTTCTGAGACTGATATTGTGACAAGCTGCTTTGTGAATTGACTGAGTAATTCTGATTTGTTGAATTGCTATTTTCTGGTTGAGGCTTGCATCCTTTAATTATACTGCTTTCCTGATATGTGATCATTTGTAAATATGTCGGCTAAGTTTAAGATTAATAAATTTGACGGGAAAGGAGATTTCAATTTGTGGAAAAGAAAGATGAAGGCCTTGTTGGTGCAACAGAAAGTTGCAAAAGCCTTGGACAAACGTCCTAAATGGCCTACTACCATGATAGATGAAGAGAAATTAGAGTCATGTGAGATTGTCAATAGAACAATTATCTTGCATTTGGTCGATAATGTCTTGAGAAGACTTAGCGAGATTGATGATGTGGCTACTTTGTGGGCCAAATTAGAAGGTATCTACATGTTGAAATCTCTGTCCAACATGATATATCTGAAGGAGTTACTATTCGAGTTTAGATGGATTTGTCCAAGGGTTTGGAGAAAAACATTGATATTTTCAACAAAATTTGTGCAGATTTGACAAACACTGAGGAGACGCTTGATTCTTAAAATCAGGTTGTGATTCTCCTCAATTCATTATCCGACAAGTTCAAAGAGCTGAAATCAGTCTCAAGTATGGCAATGAGAAATTGACAAAGTTCTTAACTCGCTTCGTTCTACGGATTTAGAGATGAAAATTGAGAAGAAGGATTCTGAGGATTTTTTTATGAAGAGTAAATTTTCAAAAGGTTAGAGTAGTAAGTTAAATAAACCTAGCTCAAAATCTGGAAAGAAGAAGAAAGAGCCAAACGAGCAGAAAAAGAGTTTTACTTGTAATTACTGCAAATATGAGGGGCATGACTGGTGGATTCCGGGTGCTAATATATTCGTACAGTACTTAATTTGGAGTTAAACTTATCACTATGTAACCCTCGAAATCGCTTATGCGCAAGTATACGCAGTCGAAATGCAGTAAGTAATAAGTATATAGTTTTATTGATCCCACAGAGATTGATGTCTAGAATTAATATTGATCAGGCGAGAGTTGTGTAGAAAAGTAAATGCATGGGTTGAAGATGGTGGTTTGTTTTTGTTCTTGATGCTAATAATAAAAGGATGCAGATGCTAACAGTAATAAATATGAATGCAATGAGTAGTGGCAAATAGACACTTGTAGAAAGTATTAAGAGCGTGGAACTAGTTATTGAGTTACTCGCTTCTCTCTACCAAAAAGCACTTTCGCACTTAATGATTTATGACAAAACCAGCTTTCGCTGCGAAGTGCGTACTTAACTCGGGGCGTCGCAAGCAATAGTGATGTTATTCCTAACTCCCTAAATGATGCAAAGACTTGCCTTCAACCTATTGTAGCATGTTGGGTCATCATGCAGTTCCTTCTTCCGAACTCACCAAAAGTTATATACGTGGGTAGCTAATCGATGCATATGTATAAAATAGTAAATGTAGCAGTGTAAAACTCTTTAACCTACACTCTAACATGCTTCTACTCAGGACTATTCATTCAAGACTCCTATAACGCAACATAGCAATAACACAAATAAGAAGTTTAAATCAGACGATTTTATTACGACTACGAAATGTTCTAAGCTACAACTACTCCTAAGAAAAACAATAAAAATGGAATTGGCGCGGTTGTGAAGTGTGCAGTCCCTTTGTCATCGACTCCTACAAAGACCACCAGTTGCTTCTCGCATAGATTGGCTTCTATCCATCCGACCAGCTCACCTAACCTCGACTTTCTTCCAGTAATTTATAGAGTTGATTTACTTGGTCAGCAAGCTTAGGTGAGCTGAAAAATCCTCATTAATGTAGGATCTCTTGATTTTCGCCGGGATTTATTTGATTGACACCAATTTAATTGCTTGATTGATTCTCTGTTATTTCCTTGTTGGTGTGATTCTTCGAACGCGACCGCCTTGTGAATGCGTGAGTCTTCTATGTGTGTCGTCGTTCGCATTGCTTCGTCCCTCCAACATAAGTGTTCAGCATTCCTTGCATTAAATAACCTTTTTATCGCAAAGTTGTATAATATTCTTACGTAAACCACGATCTGCGCTTATGATGCTACTTTATGAATGCATGCTGATTTCCATGTTTTATATTCGTAATTTCCTGCTAATGCTCATTTATTTCCCTTAATTTTAAGAATAATGCGAACTATTACATCCTAAAATATGCTCTATTTGAAAGCTATCACCCCTAAACTTAAATTATTGCTTGTCCCAAGTAATGCATAACTGCTAGTTAGCTTATTCTAATAAGAATATCAGCGTTTCCTCTTTTCGAGCATAAAATTAGCAGGTTTTATCGCATATTATTTTCTTATCATAAAACTTCCTTCTCTTTTCAGTTTTCAAACTTTTCCAAAGATTCAGGTTTTGCCTTAAAATCCTCCTTACCATAACTAACAGATTGTTCCTCATCACAATTATTTCTCATTACTCAATCTATTATACGCAATCACTTCTAGTCTAAGTTTGCCCAATATATTCTGTCAAGACTTTCTAGGCCCTTATATCCTTTGAGGATTCTCGCTATGCTTTTCGCATTCCTCTCGAGTTGCACTCATGTCTATAATTCCATAGTTTTTAAAATGTCTTGTTTGAGCATAAAACAATTCACCTAAGCAACAGAATTTAACCTTGCGCTTTTCATAGACAATTCAATACATAAGGAGTCCTAAGGCTTATCCGTGCTTCTTTTGTCTTTTATTTTGCCCAGAATATGTTGATCTTTATTTTATAAGATTTTTTTTTTTAAAATGTTGCCTTCGATCTCTCTTTCTTTTCAGCATTCACCCCTCGGGCTGCCCTCACCCTAAACCTTAAAGTCTTCATTGTCCTAATGAAAGTGAGGCTTAGTTCCCTTAAACTTAGCTAATACTATGATTGCAGTACTCTATCTCAAGCTCTAAGACTTCCTTGAAAAATTTTGGTTCTTTCTATCTTTCATGATAAGAATTATTCTAATGCTAGGTTTGGATCAAGGGGAACTTAAGAATTCCTCTAATTGAAAGTGCGTTTACTACTAAACTCAGATTTGCAATAATAATGCTATCTTAAGCTTTCAAAGGGAAATTGCTAATTTATTAAATAATCATAAGGGAAATAGAACAAATTTGCAACCTAAATGCATGTTCCTATCAAATTAAAATTGCGACTACTAATGAAATGCATGCGAAAAGAAATAAATGTGCTAAAATAAAATAAGAGAGCGGGACTTCCATCTAAGTTTTTGCATTGCCGCTGCAATTGCCTTGCACCGAATTGAGTATATGTTTTGGAAATTCAGGCCATTCGGAGTACTCTTCCATTGCTACCATGGGGATCATGAAAAGCTCGTCACGCTCCTCTACATACGTAAAATATTTATGTGTAATTGTGTAGAGCTTATCTAATCTTTCTGCTAATCCGGCTACAGTCACATTGTCTCCATTGCCTTTTCTTTCCCCAGCTTTATTGTTCCTTGTTGAAAATATTCGCATGATTTTATCACCATGCTGCAGCCTGATGACCTGATCAACGCATAATTGCGTAATTGTAAATGGGTAGCACATATAGTCCTTTATGTTATTCGCACAGCGTTGTACTTGCACCTCAAGAATCTTTCCTAAGTTGATATGTCTTCCAAGCTTAATTGCGAACAACAACATTGCTTACTCTCTTCTGATTAGTGTCCTATTAGTCGAAGGCATTATTGATGTTCTGATAAGCTTCAACCAATCCTGAAGATCTTTCGAAATCATGAATGCATGGATTAATGTCGGATCGTTCCATTCAGCTCCCACTATTCCTATTAATGCCAGACTTTCTTGCATTTGTTCATTGGTGGGAGAGTTAATCAATTGTTGACATAATGTTCCAGGAACATTAGGTGATGCTAGTGTTTTATTCCATGTGACTGCTCGGCAATCAATTAGTTGACCATTTACTCGTGAAAATAGTGGCCTTTCTTCGTTTAAATTCGAATAAAATTACCGTACCCACTCCATTCTTGCGTTCATTACGGGGTTAAAATACCTTTTCCATCATAACTATTCGATCTTCATAATTGTTCCCTTTGAGACTCCATTCAAGCCTACTTCGTGCTTAAATCCCTTGCTTTCTAGTGCAATAAATTTGTCTTCCACATTGAATGATGCAAAAGTTGCACCTCTTCGGACTCTAATCTTGATGCTTTGCTGATATTGTAGAACTTCTGGCAACATCCTTGTCCTCATAGACTGAATTCTAATATTGCAAAACCTTGGGTGCTGCTGATCCATTTCATTAAACACCTCAGCCCCTTTAGGGTAGTTCTCGTCTTCATCCTCACAAGGCTCACATTCTTCTCGATCATCTTCTATGGATTCTTCATTGCTCTTCTTAGGTTCCGTCTTGATAATCTTTTCCTCTCCTTAGGCTGTTGATCGGTGCGATTTTGGTGCTAATATAATGTCCAGTAACTAATTCAAAGTCAACTTATCCTAAGTGTAACTTGGAATCACTTACGCGCAAGTATACGCGGTGGGAAATTGCAGCAAGTAATAAGTATATAAATTTATCGATCCCACAGGGATTGATGTCTAGAGCTAACACTATTAAGATAAGAGTCGTGCAGAAAAGTAAAGCATAAGTTGTATAAGTTGTTGATTTGTTTGAAATTGAATGCGTAAATAAATATGATGCTGAGACTAAAATAAATATGATGGAATGAGTAATGATAACTAACAATCCTAGAAAATACTGAGCGCATAAGCTAGTCAAAGTGAGTCTTGCTTCCCTAATAAATAAATACTTCCACACTTAATGATTTATGGCAGAGCCCGCTTCCACTGTGAACTTCATACTAGTAACAGGGCGATGCAAGCATTTAGTAAGGTTATCCCTAACACTTTAAACGGTGAAAAGACTTTCACACAACCTAATCTAGCATACTAGGTCAACATACGGTTCCTTCTTCGGAACTCACCACAAGGTACATGCGTGGGTAGCTAATCGATGCACATATATGTAAAATAACATGCAACTGTGTAAAACTCAATGACCTATGCTCCTAGCATACTTCTATTCATGAATAATTGACGAAAACTCCTATAGCGGAACCATGAGATAAACATCAAATAGAAGTTAAACCAGATGATTTTATTACAACTATAAAATGTTTAAAACTACAAGGTACTCCTAATAAAACAGTAAAATGGAATTGGCACGGCTAAAGATGTGTAGTCCCTTTTTCATCGGCTTCTACAAACACCACCATCTTCTTCTCTCCACGATAGGCTTCATGGCCAACCGACCAGCTCACCCTTATCGGCTCTTTTCCTTGGTATTTATAGAGTTGATTTACTTGGCTGACAAGTTGAGGTGAGCTGTGAAATCTTCATTAATGCAAGATCTCTTGATTTTCACTAGAATTTATTTGATTGACGCCGCCTTAATTTCTGATTGACTCTCAATTATTTCCTTATTGGCGTGTCTTTTCCGAACGTGTTTTCATTTTGAATTCGCGCCTTCTCGCGCTGTTGTTCATCGTTCGCGCTGATTGTCCTTTTCGTAGTAGCTTTATATGTCTTGCCATTAGCATTGATTTAGCATAGTTTACTCAAGATTTATGCTCAAAATGCGAAACTCGATTTTAATGCTAAATTATGAATGCATGCTGATTTCTATGTTTTTCATCCCATTTCTTCTGTTAGCGCTCATTTTTCGTCTTTATTTCTAGAATTATACAAACTAAGACAGCCTAAAATATGCTCTATTTGAGAGCTATCAAACCCCCAAACTTAAATCATTGCTTGTCCTCAAGTAATGCATAACTGCCTACTTGGCTAATCCTAGTTATTTCAGTATTTTCACTCTTTTCGATCCACTTCCACAATTCTTATCGCATATCATATACTCAGCGAAAAACTTCTTTCTCTTTTCAGTTTTCAAACTTTCCTAAAGATTCAGGTTTAACCTTAAAATCCTCCTTACCATGATTGACAGATTGTTCCACATCGCAAGTATTTCCCATTGTTCAATCTATTGTATCGCAATCACTTCTAGTCTAAGTTTGCCCAACTTACTTTGCTAAGGTGTTTTATCCAGGCCCTTTATATTCCTCAAAGATTTCAGTTATGCTTTCTGCATTCCTCTTGGTTTGCACTCATATCTACTAAATTCCGTAGTTCTTAGAATAAATCGCTTGAGCATCAAGCAACTCACCTAAGCAGAAGAATTTCAAGCTTGCGCTACTTTGTAGACATCGGAATACTTAAGGTTCCTTAGGCTTATGCGCCTTTCTTTCCCCTTCATATTTTTGCTAGAGTAGGTTGATCTTTATTTTATAAACTTTTTTTTTTTTAAAGTTAAACCTTTCTTTTCACACTCCTCGGGCTGCCATCACCCCCAAACTTAAATTCTTCATTGCTCTCTAATGAAGGTGAGGCTTAGTTCCCCCAAACTTAGCTATTACTGTGATTTCTCTACTCTATCTCAAGCTCTAAGACTTCCTTGCAAATTTTTGGTTCTTTCCATCGTTCAGATAAGGACTATTCTACTGCTAGGTTTGAATATAAGGGAACTTAAGAATTCTTCTAATTGAAATTACGTTTTCTACTAAGTTTCGTTTTGCGATAATCATGCTTAGTTGAACTTTCAAAGGAAAAATTGCTTAATTTTATAAATATTAAAAAGGGAAATAAAAAAAAAAATTGCATCCTAGAATGAAAAACATGTTCCTATCAAAATAAAATTGCCACTAATCATGAAATGCATGTGGAAGGGAAATAAAATGCGTAAAGCTACTAAAAAAAAGAACAGGACTTCCATCTAAGTTGTCGCATTGTTGCCACTGCCCTTGCCTCCCTCCGATTGGATCAACTCTTTTGGAATCTCAGGCAATACGGAGTAGTATGTAATTGCTGCAGTTGCCTTTAGTATGACTTCGTTTCTTTTATTCGCATACTCCTAGAAGTCTCATGAATTTATAAAGAGCAGTTCGAAGTGTTTGATAAGTTTTTCATGAGCTAGGAATTCCTCGAATTTCTTTCTGCACTCTCTGTTGATCCTCTCCATAGCCTTTTCACGATGGTTAGTGTGCACCTTTAGGATTCTGTCAGTTGGCTGTGTTTGCACTCCTTGATCCAAACATAATCTTGTTATAGCATGGGGGAAAAACATCTTTCTGCGTTTGGTCAGAGGCCAACGTTGAATCTGCTCTTCTATTATCTTGTCTATATCCATGTCTATTCCAACTTGTAATGTATAGAGTAATAGAGCTTGTTCCCTACTAACTATCTTCAAATTGGTGGACTAGATTATCACATTCTTAATGAATTTAACCTAGTTTTGCAGTTCTGGTTTAATGTCATCCATCCGAAATGACCATTGATTCTTTCATTTGGCCCTTTCTATTCCAATTGTCTTTGCACACTCCTGCAACTGACTCTTTGTTGGCTTCTTGAGCATCTTTTGCCCTTTATCTTCGAAATTTTCAGGAAGTAGGGAAGGTTCGTTTAGAGCTGTGGCCCTGCAATCTATCAAATGTACTTCGACTCGAGAAAAAAATTTTCTTTCCTTATTCAGGTTTGCATAAAACTAACAAACCCAATCTTATCTTGCATCCTCAATGGGCATTGCTAGTTGTGACAAGTACATCTTGCATAATTAGTACAATGTTGCTGCTGGTATAAGTGCCTCCCGCCATCCACGATCTTGCCAAAACCTCTTTCTAACCAATGCTGCATACTTACCTTCGACTGATGCCTTTGTGCCCTTATCACCGCCGCTATCAACCACCTTACCCTTCTGAGGTAAAGTATTGCTTAAGGCAACTTGAAGAGAACACACAGAATTTCGAATTTCCAAGGTTATGGCTGAACCACTGTGGTCTATTCATCCGCACACCAAGTTTCTTTTATAGAGTTTGTAAAGATTTTCGAAAATCCTCGTGCAAGGAAAGAAATAATCACAAAAGGAAAACTAAAATTCTACACCTAAATTCAAATATTCAAACAAATTCCTTCCTAAACTACGGAAATTAAAAAAAAATACAATAAAGAGAAAATTTCAAATATAGAAAAACTTCATATTCTAATAAAATCATATAATTAAATTGCACAAAGTCAGAGATACCGGATTTTTGCATTCCAGGAATGCTGCTGAGAAGATCTGAGCAGAACCTTTGTGCTAATTCCGTCTGGCATAATTCATCCGTGCTTGGGCCATTTAAAAATGTTTAGGGCGAAGCCATCTTTGATCGCCTTTTCTTGCCTTTCTTGGCCATGTGCCTTGATGCATAAATTTCCTACTAATCCGAGCATTGATAAGGTGCAGAGTTCTGAGTTGAAGCTCATTTGAATTGCCCAAGTGTCGCTTTCTCGACTAATCAATTCTTGCAATGCGTCTGCGTCTGATAATGAGAAAATCTCAGGTACCATTGCTGGTAAGCTGTGATCTTCTACGCTATAACCTTCTTCCTGCTGAATAATTGATTCTGCATCTCCCTTTCTGGTTTGATGTAGAATCTCCTCAATTGGCTCTGCAGGTTCATTACCTTCCATGCCTTCTTGTTGAAGATTTTCATCTTCATTTTTGCTTTCATCATTTGAGTTTTGCTCAGTATCAACATTGGAACTTCCTTCGTTTTCCATCACAATGCATTCTGTTTCGTCAGCCTCAGGATTGGCAGTGGTGGCAAACCTTGCCCATGCTTTCTCCTATTGCTTAAAACGTCTCTCTTATTCTCTATCTATTTCTACTGCAAGCTATAATTCCTTGGCTTCTCTTGCTCTTATGATTGTGGCCAGTAAAAAATCTTCCCATGAGAGTTCTTTCTCGCTAAAAAGATCCATCGCTGCTCCTCCATTAAGTACATCTGCCTCTAAATATGTCTCTTCTGTCCTTATATTGCTTGTTGTGCATGCTGCTGTCCGCATTGACAGAGATTGTTGATGCTCATTGTTGGGCTATTGAGGTTCTGATATAATACCATTGTCCCTCATCCATTGTCTTCGTCTTAGCTGCTCTTCTTCTTCTGTATTTATGTCTTCCAAAGACTGCCCATGAGTATCCACTAGACTTTTAGGTTCATGACTCCTAGTGTCCCATGCCCCATACTGCTTCGATCTCCTTGCAGATCGAACTGATGCTGATAGATTCTGTTATGATCTCCCCCAAACTGCGACTGATAGTTCCAGTTTGAACAGAATTTTGTTGTGTTGATCTCCTCTGCATAGCTTGTTGTTGAAATTTGTATGTTTGTTATAGAATGTTATTATGCTTCCATTGTTGATTCGCAAAATGATTGAATGCCATTTTTTATGCTCGTGCCTGTGGTATTGTATTGCTGTGGGACTCTGTTTCCCTATTGGTTGTATCAACTTGAATCTCTATTTTCCTGAAATTAAAAAATACAACCTTTTAGACAATAAAGAACTACTCTTCTCCTAATGATATTAATTCTAAATAATCAATCCTCGACAACGGCGCCAAAAACTTGATCGGTGTGATTCTGGTGCTAATATAATGTCTAGTAACTAATTCAAAGTCAACGTATGCTAAGTGTAACTCGGAATCACTTACGTACAAGTATACGCGGTTAGAAATTGCAGCAAGTAATAAGTATATAAATTTATCGATCCCACAAGGATTGATGTCTAGAGCTAACACTATTAAGATAAGAGTCGTGCAGAAAAGTAAAGCATGAGTTGTATAAGTTGTTAATTTGTTTAAAATTGAAGGCGTAAATAAATATGATGCTGAAACTAAAATAAATATGATGCAATGAGTAATGATAACTAACAATCCTAGAAAATACTAAGCGCACAGACTAGTTAAAGAGAGTCTTGCTTTCCTAACAAATAAGTACTTCCGCACTTAATGATTTATGGCAGAGCCAGCTTTCGCTACGAACTCCATACTAGTAACAAGGTGACGCAAGCATTTAGTAAGGTCATTCCTAACACTTTAAACGCTGAAAGACTTTCACACAACCTAATGTAGCATACTGAGTCAACATGAGGTCCTTCTTTCGAACACACCACAAGGTACATGCGTGGGTAGCTAATCGACGCATATATATGTAAAATAACATGCAGCTGTGTAAAACTCAATGACCTACGCTCTTAGCATACTTCTATTCATGAATAATTAACGAAAACTCCTATAGCGCAACCATAGAGATAAACATCAAATAGAAGTTAAACCAGACGATTTAATTGCAACTATGAAATGTTTAAAACTACAAGTTACTCCTAATAAAACAGTAAAATGGAATTGGCACGGCTGAAGATGTGTAGTCCCCTTGTCATCGGCTTCTACGAACACTACCATTTGCTTCTTTCCACGATAGTCTTCATGGCCAACCGACCAGCTCACCCTTCTCGGCTCCTTGCCTTGGTATTTATAGAGTTGATTTACTTGGCCGACAAGTTGAAGTGAGCTGTGAAATCTTTATCAATGTAGGATCTCTTGATTTCTGCTGGAATTTATTTGATTGACGCCGCCTTAATTACTGATTAAATCTCGATTATTTCCTTATTGGCGTGACCTTTTCGAACTTGTGTTCATTTTGCGCCTTCTCGCGCTGTTGATCATCGTTCGCACTAAATGTTCTTTCCATGGTGTAGCTTTATATGTCCCGCCATTAGCATTGATTTAGCCCAGTTTACTCAAGATTTATGCTAAAAACGCAAAACTACGCTTTCGATGCTAAATTATGAATCCATGCTGATTTCTATGTTCTTTCATCGCATTTCTTCTGTTAGTGCTCATTTTTCCCCTTAATTTTTAGAATAATGCAAACTAAGACAACCTAAAATATACTTTATTTGAGAGCTATCAGTTGTCCCATCCTGAGGATAATCTTTCGCAAATCTATATGTTAATACCAGGTGATCTGTAATTCGGGCTTCTTCATCGCTATCTATAAGGGCATAAGAGGCCATGACTTTCCTCCTTCCTTCTACTTTTCCAAAGAACTTACCACTTTTAGTTTGTCGTTGATGTGAACTTTCCTCGATCTCAGATTTTTGCTCATCAGTTGATAGCTTCTTGATTCCACGCACTGGGGGCGTCGAATCTCGAAACCGTTTATGCTCCTCAACCTTTTACCCTTGATGTTCTTACTACAGATTTTCTGATTGGGAGTCATTGCAAGGGTTAGCGCTAGTAGTCTCTTATGATGAGGTCTCAAAATTTGGTGATCGACTCTTCCTCTCACAGAGTTTATATAAAGTTTTTGAAAGATTTTAGAAATTCGTGTAAAATGGAATGGATAGTCACAAAAAGGAGAATTTAAATTCTGCAGCAATATTTTCCATAATTGAATCGATTCCTTCTAAAACTAACGAACTTAAATTACAAGGAAATAATACTAATAAGAGAAAAATTATATATATAGAAATACTTCATTATTATAAAAATTACTGTAAAATTGTGCACAAAGTCAGAAATACCAGATTTTTGCATTCCTAGAATGCTGTTGGACAGGATCAAGATGGAACCTTATGCTAATTCCGTCTGGTACAGTTGTCCTTGTTTTGGCCATTTATAAATCTTGGGAGCTATGCCATCTTTGATAACCTTCTTCTGCCTTTCTTCATAATGTGCCTTGACGCGCGGTTGTCCTTCCTTTATCATCATTGATAGGATATGATGTATCGGTTTATAGTTTAGTTGAATTGCCCACGGGTCACTTTTTCGACCGATCAATTTCTGCGATGGTTGCAGTTCTGGTAGCATAAAAACTATAGGTACTATTGCTAGTAACCCGTGGCTTTGCGCTCTAACATTATTTTTCTGAGAAATGGTTGATTCTGCGTCTCTCCTATCGATTTGATGTAAAATCCTGATACTTGGCTTTACATGTTCATTACTCATTATGCTGAATTGTTGAAGATATTCATCCTCGCTGTGGCATTCATCACTTGTGTTTTTATCAATGTCAATTTTGGATATTTTTTTTGCTTTCACAACTTCTTTCATGGCTCTAGCTTCCAGGGCGACAAACTTTGCCCAGGCCTCCTCTTGCTGTTGATATCGCATCTTTTGTAATCTGTCCTCTTCTTTTGCGTTAATCTCAACTTCCATGGCAGCGACCCTTGCCCAAGCTTCCTCTTGTTGCTAAAAATGTCTCCTTTGTTCCCTCTCTACTTCCTTCTGTGCGCCTTAGAGCTTTGGCCTCTTCTTCTCGTTTTAACATGGCTAGCCAGAAATTTTCCCATAAAAGCTTAAGTTCATCGAAGAATTCCATGGCGGACACCACATTAAGTACGTCGGCCCTCATATATGTCTCTTCTTTGTTGGTGTTAGAGGCTTTGATTTTCTCCGTGTTTACTTCTAGAGATGGTTTGCGCTCATGATTAGGCCGATGAGGTTCTAATATTATACCATTGTCCCTCATCCATTTCCTCTGTCGTAGCCGCTCTTCTTCTTCTGCTATGGTTATGTCCTCAGGAAACTGCTCATGATTGTACAGTGGTCTCCTAGGTTCATGACACCTAGCTTCCCAGGTATGGCTCATGTTGCTGCAATCTCCTTGTAGACCGGATTGGTGCTGAAAGATACTGCTATGACTTCCCCCAAACTGCGACTACTGTTCTCAATTAAAATGCGTTGAATATAAGTTGGTTGTGTATGTCTCTCCCGCATAGCCTTGTTGCTGAATAAAATGTGTGTTTTGCAGGGTTACAATGTTGTTCCATTGTTGATTCGCAAAGTGATTGAATGTCATTCTTGACGCTCGTGCTTGTGGTAATGTGATTGGGACTTCTTTCCCTGTTGGTTGTATTGCCTTGAATCTAGGTTACCCTGAAATACAAGTATTGAACTTTTTGAGCAATAAAAACTACTCTCTACCTAATAATATTAGTTCTAAATAGTCAATCCCCAGCAACGACGCCAAAAACTTGTCTGGTGGATTTCGAGTGCTAATATATTCATACAATAATTAATTTAGAGTTAAACTTATAGCTAAGTATACCTTAGAATCGCTTACGCCAAGTATACACAGTCAGAATACAGTAAGTAATAAGTACATAATTTTATCGATCCTATAGAGATTGATGTCTAGAATTAATATTGATCAGGCGAAAGTTGTGCAGAAAAGTAAATGCATGGGTTGAAGATGGTGGTTTGTGACAGCTCTCAGATAGGTCATTATTTAGGCTGATTTATTAAGCATTTTATTGAGGGATCAGAAAGTTTTTCGAGCTATTAAGAGCATTTTGCGAATAAAAATGTAGAAATCAGCATGTGTACAAAAAATAGCATCATCGGCGCATTATACGAATTAGTTACAAATATTATACAATTTGGCGCTACAAAAGCTATTAAATGCAGGAAATGCTAAACACTGATGTTGGAGGAACGAAACAATGCGAGCGTCGATGCACCTAGAAGAATCACACGTTCATAAGGCAGTCGAGCTCGAGAATCATACTAACATGAAACTAAACAGAGAATCAATCAAGAAATTAAAGTGGTGTCAATCAAATAAATTCTAGCGGAAATCAAGAAATCCTGCATTAATGAATATTTTCCAGCTTACCTAGGCTTGACGACCAAGTAAATCAACTCTATAAATTGCAAGAAGGAAGTCAAAGTTTGGTGAGCTGGTCGGATGGCTAGAAGCCAATCTAAGTGAAGAGGAGCTAAGTCAAATGGTTAGAACCCGATTCATGCGAGAAGAAACTGATGGTGACTGTAGGAGCCAATGACAAGGGGACTGCACACTTTACAGCCGTGCCAATTCCATTTTACTATTTTTCTTAGGAGTAGTTATAATGATAAACATTTAGTAGTCATAATAAAATATGCTGATTTAAACTTCTTGCTATGTGTTCATTGTTATGCTGCGTTATGATAGTCTTGAATGAATTCTCACGAATAGAATCATGCTTAGGAGCGTAGGTTAAAGAGTTTTACACTGTTGTGTTTGTTTATTTATATGTATATGC
>JBBMKA010065310.1:0-16685 GCA_037833695.1 Sechiopsis laciniata
TGTTTTAAATTCTGGCCAGTACACTTATTTTGCTTTATGAAATGTTAAATTTTATTGCAATGACATCTTTTGGTTTTTATCTATTTAAACGGTTTTAATTTTATGCATGCTGAGTAAGGACTAGGTTTCTGACCACTTTTCGAGTCAGGTCCTTACACTAAAACCCTGGTTAAATATAAAACCGACCCTAAAGCAAAATTATCAAAATACCCCTAAAAGTTCAAACTGCCCTAACGGCCCAACCGAACAACCGAATAAACAACCGAACACACCTGAGAAACTGGAATGGAAAATTGGACCGTTACAATATTCTTTCCTTTTAAGACTTTCGTCCTCGAAAATCCTAAGACTAGAACAACTCCGATTAGTGCGTCCTCATCTCGTCCTTTAACTCCCAAATAGCTTCCTCTGATGTCTGATTCCTCCACTGTACCTTAACCAAGTTAATCTCTCGGTTTCACAAAGTCTTGCAATCCCGAGCAAAAACCTGTACTGGCTTCTCCTCGAAGCTCAAATCCTGGTTCAGCTCTAACGGCTCAAAGGCCACGACGTAAGAAGGATCTGCCACGTACTGATGTAACATGACACGTAGAAAACATTATGTACAGCTGCCAAAGACGGGGGCAAGGCCAAACGATAAGCCACTGAACCGATCCGATCAAAGATCTCAAAAGGCTCTACAAACTTGGGACTCAACTTTCCCGTCTTACTAAACCTTAAGACTCCACGCATCGGTGCCACCTTCAGAAATACATGCTGGCCAACCTTAAACTCTAAGTCTCTGCGTCGAATATCGGAATAACTTTTCTGCCTACTCTGTGCAGTCAACATACAAGCCCTGATCTTCTGCACCGTGTCATTAGTCGTCTATAACAACTCGAGACCCAAAACCTATCTGTCACCAACCACTTCCCAGAACACTTGAGATCTGCATTGCTTACCGTACAAAGCCTCAAACAGAGCCATCTGAATCGTCGACTGATAGCTGTTATTGTAAGTGAACTCCATCAGCTACAAGTATTGATCCCAACTGCCTGGAAAGTCTAAAACACAGGCTCGTAACATATCCTCGAGAATCTGGTTCACCCTCTCAGTCTGACCATCTGTCTGAGGGTGAAAAACAGTACTGAAGCTACACTCAGCTCCCAACCCCTTCTAGAGCACTCTCCAGAAGCGAGAAGTGAACCGAGAGTCATGGTCCAAAATGATCTTCACCTGCTCACCATGGTACCGAACGATCTACTCCAAGAACAACTGTGCCTACTGCTCCTCGGTATAGTTAGCTCTACCGGGGATGAAGTGTGCACTCTTAGTCAGCCAATCTACAACAACCTTGATCTGAATAAACCCCCTCGGTGTCCTCGGCAACCTAGAAATAAAGTCCATCGAAATCTCTTCCCATTTCCACTGAGGCACACTCAACGGCTGCAACAAACCTGTCGATTTTTATCTGGGAGCATTCACTTGCTGACAAGTGAGACACCGGCTAACAAACTCTGCAGTATCTCTTTTCATACCCATCCACCAGAATGTCTGCTTGAGATCCGATACATCTTGGTACCCCCTGGGTGCCAAGTAAACAAGGAACTATGAGCCTTAGTAAGTAACTCGGCTCGCAATCAAGCGTCAGCTGGGACACACAACCGACCTCTATACCTCAAACCTCCGTCTAGTACTAGAACAAAGTCAAAATCTCTGTCCTCCTGGACTCTCTCAATCAACCTTTTTCATCTTGGGATTACTCAACTGGCCATCAATGATCCTTTACTTAATCGACGGCTGAACCGTCAACTGGGCAACCCTGACGGTAACCTCTCCCAACAACACTGCTATATCGGTTCGCTCGAACTCTTTTCGAAAATGAATCTGAGAACACAACAAAGCTGCAAGTGCGACGCTTTTCTACACAGAACATCGGCCACATCATTGGCCTGTCCCGGGTGATACAATATCTCACAGTCGTAGACCTTAACTAACTCGAACCATCTTCTTTACCTCATGTTTAACTCCTTCTGAGTGAAAAAGTACTTAAAGCTCTAGTGATCTCTAAACAGCTAAATCCTCACACTACACAGGTGGTGCCTTTAAATTTTCAAAGCAAAAGCAACCGCCGTCAACTCCACAACATGAGTCGGGTAATTTTTCTCAAAGGGCTTCAACTGATGAGAAGCATACACCAATCACCTTACCACGCTGCATCAAAATGCAATCCCCCAACAAAACTTGGAAACATCCCTCTACACTACATAACCACTTGTTCCCTCCGGAACTACCCAACTGGGGCTTACGTCAAACTGTGCTGCAACACAGCAAGTCCCTTAACCCAAAGGACTTTCTCCTTTTAAAGTTTAAAGTACCACGAAACCATAAGCGTCATGCATAAGACAAGCTACCAAAACACAACCCTTAAAATAATGAACCGCTAAGGTCAGGTGCACCACAACTAGCAAGGCTCCCTCACAAGTCAAGACTTGGAACCGACACGCTTTGTGTAACAACAAACCTCGACCGAAACAAGAAGACTTCCATAACCTCAAAAGGTCAACCAACCATTAGCAAGACAACAAAAGCTCTTGAACTAACCATCCACTACCTCTTAGTAGAATAACAAACACTCAAGCTTAACAATCATAAACTCTAACTCTTTCTAGGACAAAAGTTTATCAACAACTCACAACCGGATTGCGGCTCTTTACAAAGGGGAACATACTAAATTCAGAAAACACTTCAACCACTTACGATCACGCTCAAGCATAAGTGATAAACAACCACTGAGCTTTTAAGACAACTTCCTCTTAAAAATAACAACACAAGCCCTACTGATGGTCTCCAACCACCATCTCAGGATTTACAACATCCTAAAAGCAAACCTTAGCCACGACCGAGTCCCAGCTTATGTTGCAACTTCAAAACAACACAAAGATTACCGTGAAACTAACCTGGCTCGGCAACTGACAACAAAGCTCCAACCGAGCAATTGAAAACTTACTGTCTAGGTCTGACTGAGCTCTAGTAAGGATCTTCACGAGCTTAGGGCCTTTCCTGCGATCCTCAGACACACGCTGCCGTAAGACGGTCTAACAGCCAACTGACTAACAAGAAGAAACCTTCTTCAGTATCACATCTGCACTGGCTAGCTCCAACTTTCTGGATACAAGGGCAAGAGACCAAACACGCTGCAGAATGTGTCGTCCTCTTACTCAAAGCATCAGCCAACTCATAACTTTACTCCAGGTAAAGATCTCTACAACACCCTTAACTACACCAGTCGACAACTGCGTGGGCTCTAACAAAAACACAACAAGGATTCTTACCATCCAAAGTCACGTTTTAAATGAATAACTCTTGTCTGACGATAAGCAATCCAACAACGAGTAGAATACATCTGCAGTTTCAAACTAAGGGCACTTTTCAGGATAGTATCTTCGAACCCAAAGCCCAACTTCTCCAAAAATTGAGCACAGTCTCGCTCCAAACTAACCAACTCTAATGTGGTTTCCAATAACCATTCACACCGAGAACAAGCTACTCACAGGTACACATGTGAGTACAATGACTAATCTTTACGGAGGACCGAAGTCTAGCCGACTCTCTTAAAGATGCCACCCACTAACTCCCAACAGAGTCACAACCAACGACTGAGCACCAAGGGTTCAACTCTACATGCTCTAACTTTAACTTTTACCCAACTCTCGGGTAACTCAGGGAATGATACTCACGGTCATTCCTCGCACGTCTTTTCTCTCGTGGCCACTTGACTACCAACAACAAAGATCGCTTGTGCTACATGAATAAGTGTTCCAATAGGCACGTTCGGTGCAATATCTAGAGAAACATGCTGAAAATCCAGGGAGGTCATAAGAATCATCTGCACAACAGTGCGAACTGGGCCTAAACCTAGGCCTGCACCCAAGCTTGGTGCCAAACGAGCATTCTCCAGCCACATCGCGAAGTGCTGCTAATAACTAAACTCTAGGCCCTGCTACAAATAGGCCAACAAGGTCACAACCTCTAATGACGGCAACACCGGAAACTCGCACAAGAACTCCAGACTCATCAATCTGGCCTTTGGCATCTCGTCCATCGGATATGATCAAGATCTACTCCTGAATCTCTGCTCGATGCTCAACGAACATCTCTCTAACCATGACTCTCATGGCTATAGCAACTGTGTCAGCTGAGCTATCTGTGCCCTAGACTCCTCTCGTTGTGCTGCCAACTGCGCCTGAGTCTCCGCTCTATGTTGAGCCGACATACCGACCATCATCTCTCTCATTGCTGAAGCAAACTCTACTTCAGGAGTCTCACTCTGAGGCAAGGTAGTCTTTACCCCCTCTCTCGGTAAATCAACAGCTGGGGCCACTAGTGGCCTGCGGGTCAGGTCAACCCTAGACGTGGTCTCATCTACAGCTGGCTCAACTCGAACTCCTCGGTTGGCAGTACCAGACGTCCCTGCTCTTCTACGTGTAACCGACACACTAGAGATCTACACTCAACCACAAAACTAGTCCACACTTGGACTCTCACTGCCAATAATAGGTAACACATGTATACTAGATGCAGTACTGTAATAAAACTCTTAACAAAATAACTTTCGACATAACTGATGGCTTTTGGAGTGCTGATGATCATGGGGACAAACGACCTAACTCAGTAGGTCAGTCTACAGAATCTATGACTCTGAGCTCTGATACCAACTGTAAGAACCTGACTCTAAAATAGTCCTAAACTTGGTTCTTACTCAGCATGCATGTATGTAAAAGCATTTAAAACAGTATGAACAACTTATGCAAAGAAAACTGCTTGAAATTAAAAACATCCAAACATAAACCTGTTAAAACAAAACAAGTTCCGAGCCAGTAATTTTATTCAAAAATCCATAAACAGTTTTAAACCACTATATGCAAAATCCTCTCATGGACTCCGTGTCCAACTACATGCTGAATAAACAAATAAAAGACATAAACAGAGTAACGCCAGTAGCTCCCATGATCATACAGCTCCTTCGCTAGCCGTCCCGGTACTGTCCCAAGTTACCTGGTGGAAAAACTATAAAAAATAAGGGTGAGTACAAAGACACTCAGTAAGAATCCCCAACTGGGGTACAGTAGGAAACAACATATCATCTAGCATCCAAGTATACATGTAAACAGTTACCAATACAGAATCCCTAGAATGAGTTGTCAATACAACTCTTGAGTCATTCTTACTTTCGGCTTAGTGATCAGCTCAATAATTGATCCTGAACAGATGTCCTCGAAGGTCTCATACCCTCGGTCAAATGACCAACTCAAAAGCTAATCCTAAACAGATATCCTCAAAGGTCTCATACCCTCGGCCAAGTGACCAACTCAAAAGCTGGTCTTGACTAGCTCTCTAAACTGGTCCTGAGACATCCGAGAGAGTACCCGGTGTCTGGCTCTAAACTTAGAAAGGAAATGGTGTACTCACGAACATTAGCCCGAGGGAGCTCTCCTCCCGGTGCCTAACGCGTGTGCGCATACACCGCATGTTGCTATAAATCACGTAAATGTGGAGGCCTAGGGTCAAACTACGTCGGTCTAGGTACGCATGCCTAAAGACTCGAAAGCGGTGTCACTGATCTACAGTAGTGAGAGGCCCTTGGCACTCAACTATAGCAGCCTGAATACCACCAATGCTTGAAGCTAAGAACCGTCTAAGGCAGGCTTGCACCATTAGAAGGGTTCCGCTTTAGCAGGCCACAGACTAGGCTTATGCCGATGTGGTGAGCTAGACCACACTCGACTGTCGGGGGCGGGATCCTGTCCTCGCTAGTCCTGACCTGTGGGGATAAATTACTTTATGTCCGCTCTCAGCCTCTGGATGATGACAACCTGACAAGTTTTATATATGAATACTCAACCCTGTTCCCTATCAATCAAACATGCTCAACAACATATAAACCTAGCATGGTACTACGAGCTTGAACAGGAATAAAAGAATGCTGGAAGAACAAACCTAGTATGGCACTAACATGTGAAAACAGGAACAATCATGCTAGCAGATCAAAACAACATATAATCTTATCCACTAAACATGCTTGTAAACAGTAAACACGTAACAAGAATACAATCAATGAATATTTTGTAGGGCCCACACAACCCCGGTAAGAAATCCTTACTTGGAAAATAAGTAAAAATCACAACAGATAAAAAGTGCTCCTTGAGCTGTAGAACCAACACGAACCTAGCAATAATAATTAACAAGCATACAATTAAACTCTAATAAACTAAGTAGCAAACGACCAATGCACAAAGCTTGAGAAATATTACCCCAAAATCGAGATGAACAGGCTAAGCAACAAGTCTTCAACGAAGGCGAAGGTGAAGGCGAAGCACGCACGGGCTGGCGAGCTGCTGGGCGAACGGGCTGCAGCTGGGGGCGAGCGGCACAGCGAACGAACTGGGCGAATGGATCCATAGGGCTGGGCGATCGCGGGGCTACGATCGGTGATGCGTGCGAGTAGGGGCTAATACTCGCGGCAATGCTGGGCTATGTGAAGCGAGCCAATGCGATGTGGCTTGGTAGTGATGAAAGGTGCGAGCGTGGGTGATCGATTGATCTGCTTGGCGAAGCAACACGAGGCGAGGCAAGCGGCACGGCTCGACGAGCTGCTGGGCGAACAGACGATGACAGCTAAGGTTTGGGCGAACTTGATCTCGGCGAAGGGTGGAGAAGAAGAGGGAGAGCTTTCGGTAAAAGAATAAGAAGAAGAAAGAAAGAAAGAAAGAAATGAAGAAGTAGTTCTTAAATAGGGTGCCTCTTCGCCACTTGTCAAAGTCAACCCGCCTTCGAGTCCCAGCGAAGGCAACTTAAATTCCATTTTCCTCTTTTATTTAATAAAACTCCAAACCTCTAACCACCCAGCTTCGAGTCCTGGCGAGGGAAAACTTAAACAACCATTTTCTTTTTTTTCTCTTTTAATCGAAACAACCTCCAAATACCCGAACTCAGCAAATACCCTAGAAACCTGAAACCGTAGCAAATACCCAAACTCAGCAAATGACAAAAATAGCCCTGAAACCATGGTTAAATACAAAACCGACCCAGAAGGCAAAATTACTAAAATGCCTCTAAAGGCTTAAACTGCCCTAACGGCCCAACCGAACAACCAAATAAACAACCAAACACACCTGGGAAATCGGAATGGAAAACTAGGTCGTTACACTAGTCCTCCGCAACGTCCCTCAATTGAAGCACCTCCAAATCTCGAATTAAAACATCTTTCTAAGCATTTAAAGTATGTTTATCTGGGAGAAAAAGAAACATTATCAATTGTCATCTCATTGCAACTAACTTATAACCATGAGTAACCCCTTCTAGGGCTAGCCAAGCAACAAATAAAAGCAATTGGATGGACTCTAGCAGACATAAAAGGCATCAATCCCACGTTTGCATGCATAAAAGCATTCTGGAGGAAGATGTCAGGACCTTAGTTAAACATCAGAGACGTCTAAACCCCGCCATGAAAGTGGTAGTGAAAAAGGAAATTATCAAATGACTAGATGCTAGAGTAATATATCTTATATCAGACAGTTAATGGGTGAGTCCAATTCAGTTCATGCCCAAGAAAGGAGGCACTACAGTCATCTGAAATGAAAAAAATGAGTTAAGCCCAACAAGGATGGTGACTGGATGGCGAGTGTGTATGGACTACCGAAAGTTGAATAAAGCAACCAAGAAAGACCATTTCCTTTTACCTTACATAAATCAAATGCTGGATTGCATAGCAGGTAAGGAATATTACTGTTTCCTGGATGGATATTTGGGCTATAATCAGATTACAATTGATCCCAAGGATTAGGAGAAAACAACGTTCACATGTCCCTATGGAATATTTGTGTTCAGAAGAATGTTTTTTGGACTCTACAATGCTCCAACAACATTTCAAAGATTCATGATGTCTATCTTCTTTGACATGGTAAAAAATATCATGGAAGTCTTATTGAATGACTTCACAGTGTTTGAGGATGATTTTTCCAAGTGCCTTAAAAAACTTAAGAAGGTGTTGCAATGCTATGAAGAAACGAATCTAGTGCTGAATTGGGAAAAATGTCATTTCATGGTGCGAGAAGGCATTGTCTTGGGACATAAAATTTCAAAAGCTGGAATGGAGGTTGATCAAGCAAAGATTGAAGCTATTGAAAAGTTAGAGCCTCCAAAGAACGTAAGAGGAGTGCATAGTTTTCTAGGCCATGTTGGTTTCTACAGGCATTTTATTAAGGATTTATCAAAAACCACGAAAAACAAATGTGCGAGCTCCTAGAAGCCGATCGCCCCTTTAATTTCAATCAAAGATGCACTCAAGCATTTAAAAGACTAAAGGAAGCACTGACAACTGCAATACAACCTAACTAGGAGAAGCCCTTTGAGCTTATGTGTGATGTCAGTTATTATGCAATTGGAGCCATCTTAGGTTAGAAAGAAAACAAGGTAATCCATTTGATGAGATATGCCTTGAACGCATTAATGCCTTGCGATTAGTAGTCGGGGGTCTCGCTGCCTGGTCAGGGAGTGGGGGTGCGGGTGCAACGCCTTCTTTGTAAAAATTCATTCTGCATTCACTTAGCGGATTCCGTGCGCAAACGCATCTCACATTGCAGAGCACTGCTGCAATGCGTTCCGCATGTGTTTACGCATTCGCTTTCTATTTAATGCTTACGCATTCTATAATAGAGTTTAATGAGAGTGCATATATAAACTCAAATTAAACATTAGTCGTATTATGACGTTCATTATGTAACTCTGTAATTCGTTCTCCTTAATAAAATACCGCCCCCTCCTCTCTGCCCGTGGACTAGCTAACACTACGTTAGTGAACCACATAAATTTTTGTGTTTGTTCTTCTCTCGCGTTTTCTTTATCTTCGTTTTACGATTGTTGATTTCCGTTTTCTTAACACCATCCAATCTATTATGCTAGCTGCACTCTGAACAATATGCAACTCAACTACACTACTACTGAGAACAAACTATTGGCTGTGATCTACATGCTTGAAAATTTGCGTTCTTACTTAGTTGGATCAAATGTGATCGTCTTTACTGACCATGGTACAAGTAAGTATCTTATGAGTAAAGTGAATGCTAAACTGCAGTTGATCAGATGGATTTTACTTCTTCAGGAATTTGATATTGAAATAAATGATAAAAAGGGTTGCAAAAATGTTGTTGTAGATCACTATCTCGATTGGAGAGTAAGCAAACTGATGCGACTATGATCAACATATCTCAAAGCTTCCTGGATGAGCAACTGTTTATGATAAGTCTTATTGAAAAGAATGATACGCCATGGTTCGCAGACATTGCAAACTATTTAGCAAGCCCGTCATTCCAACGGACTTAATAAGGTAGCAAGTTAAACGATTCTCTTATAAAACCCGATTTTACTTTTGGGACGAGACATATCTATATAGGAAATGAGCAGATGTAATGATTTGGAGATGCGTTGAAGTAAAAAAGATGAATGACATACTAGAATCATGCCACAAATCACCATATGGCCGACATTTGGGTGGAATTCGCACTGTTGTGAAAATTCGTCAATCAGGTTATTTTTGGCTAAGCATATTCAAAGATGCGCATCACTATGCGAAGACATGCGATAAATTTAAACGAAAATGAAATATAGGAAAAAGGGATGAAATGCCTTTGACTTTGATTCTAGAAGTCGAATTATTCGATGTCTGGGGAATCGATTTTAGGGGACCATTTCCCCCCTCGCACGAAAATTTATACATCCTGGTTGCGATAGATTTTGTATCCAAATGGGTTGAAGCGATTGCCACACCTTTAAATGATGCTAGAACTGTCATTAAATTCCTTCATCGGAACATTTTCACCAAGTTTGGTACTCTACTAGTACTAATCAATAATGAAGGGACACACTTTATAAACAAAGCGATGGCTCATGTGCTGCAAAAGTATAATATCAAACATCGCATTGGAACACCTTATCACCCACAAACCAATGGCCAAACAGAAGTCTCAAACTGAAAAATCAAAAGAATTCTTGAAAAAGTCATTGGACCTAATAGAAAAGACTGGTCTTTGCGATTGGATGATTCGCTCTAGGCTTATTGCACCGCATTCAAAACCCTACTAAATATGTCGCCATACAGGATTGTATATGGGAAAGCATGCCACCTACTGGTAGAACTAGAACATAAAGCTTTTTGGGCGCTTAAAAAGTTAAACCTTGATCTCCAGAAAGTCGGTCCTGCTAGAATGCTGTAGTTACTTGATCTAGAAGAACATAGGCACTTTACATATGAGAATGCGAAGTTATACAAAGAAAAGAAAAAAAATGGCATGATCGCAGACTGACCCATCAAACTTTTGAGGTGGGGCAGCAAGTAATTTTATTTAACTCACGACTTCATTTTTTGCTAGGAAAGCTCAGATCCAAGTGGTCTGGACCATTTCGTATTACACAGGTTAAATTAGGAAGAGCAATCTGGATAAAGAACGAAGCAAATGGGGACGAATTCTTAGTTAATGGCCAGAGACTCAAGCCTTATTGGAATGAGGATGTTTAGCGCAGGATATCTTCATTATCCTTGGCCAAAGAGTAAGCATGCGAGCATGAGCTTGGAGCCAATGCGTATCGGTACAATTAATTTTTGCTCCAAGCATGCTAGTTATAATTCTTTCTATCTGCTTATTTAAATAAGTTTATTTAAATTTTTCTTAGATTTGTTTATTTCATTTATTTCCTATATTCCAATTTTAAGTTCTCTTCTTTTAGTTTCCCTCTTGGTTTAGACTTTTATATGGACTGTTAAAGGGATAAAATAAAAATTAAAAAAAAAAAAATGGATGTGGGAAATTATACACAGTCATTTCGAATCATTAAATGCAGTCGATTACCGAGCAGATGGATTAAGGGTTTGATAATCCAACAGTTAGTAGTAATGTCATGGCCGCCCGAATCAAATCGACAACCTAACACATTGTGACGATTTAATACTACAAAGATCCTGCCCCTTCATCTTGAACTTTAAATACCCATACATCATAAATTTTCCCTTTCATCCAACCATCACCATTCAACCTTTGCCTTCTTTCTCCCATAATCGGAACCACATTATTCATCATGGAATGAAGACACGCAATAAATTACAGAAGATGGTGGAACCAATGGAGAGAAGGGCAAGATGAGGTTGACCCACCTCCAAATCTTGAGCAAGTCAACACCACAGCGCTAGCCAGCCCAAAAAATGACCAGTCGTAAGCTAACACTCCTAAGCGTAGGTGAACCACTACTTCACTGGCAAGGTTGGAGGGACACGTTGCAGAATAAGAGTCTTGGGAAGCTCTTTGAAGAAGAAAAGGCAGTCATTTCTGCGCCACGATGATCCCCGCTTGGTTCTGATTCACAGCTTTGAAACTTCAGGGTATTTCGAAGGTTTAACACTTTTAATGGAGGAGTTGGACATGGCCGAATTTAATCAGAAGATGGAAGAGTTTGCACAAGTAAAGAACTACAAGCGTAGAAGAAATACAGATGCAGACACCTCTAGACCTGTTGAGATGACCGTTGTTTGTAAGAATGAAGAGAGGCTACATCGAGAAGGAAAAGTACCGATGGTGGAAGAGCATCTAAATGGATGTAGAGGAGCAATGGCAGTGCTGAAGGACCTATTCCGGAGCTAAGTCAGAGAAGAAGCCAATGGAGGTCTTGTCAAGCATCAAAGAACAAGGCTCACACATATGGAAGGAGTGTTGGGTAATGTGGACAGTACCATCCAGCACTTAGAAGAAGAGTTTACAGCAGCTACTACAACAGCAGTAGTAGAGGCAGGCCCTTCCATACATGCCCAGGTATCAACTCGCCTACCAAAGAGCATAGGAGCACGCAAGACAAATTGGTGCGCTGCATCTGGCAGCTCACCAATTATCTGGATACATATATGGACTACGCGCAAGAACGAGATAGTGCGTTATTCAATGCACTCGCATTATTGGATTCGTGTATCCACTGCCAAACTTTCCAGACCTCCCTGACATTGTTTCTTCCATCGACTCTGACAGCATTGATTCTAAGGAAGAATGATCAAGGAAGTTTCTGTCTTTATCACAGTACTCCTCCTCTATGTTTATCTTTCAAGCATTAAAATTTATAATCATTTTCTCCATTTCATTTCGTGTGCTAAATAATATGCTTTAACTTGCGCTATGCTGAATGCTCACTTTTAATTGTGCGTTTCAAAAACATTGACTAAATATGCTGAAATTTAATCTTCCCTGGGACTGTCAATTGCTAATAATTCTGACGGGATTATTTTGGGACAAACCCTTTTTAAACTTAGGACAAATGCATACTTTCTTGGGGAGGAATCCTAAAAACTCGAAGTAGGGAGATTAAACCTTATGACAAATTAAGTTTGGGGAAACTAAGCCTCACCTTCATTGCGGACAAAGAAGACTTTAAGTTTGGCGGTGAGGGCAAACCCGTAAAGTGTTTTAAGAGAAAAGAAAAGATGTGAGTATGCTAAGTGTTGTTTTTCAAGGGAAAGAATTATATATATATATATATATATAAAATTTTTTAATGTGAAAAATAAAGATCAAAACATTCTAAGTAAAAATGAAAGGCGCAAAAGAGCAAATAGTCGTGGGGATCCCAAAGTACTCCGCCGGCCACAATATAGTGCAAGCTTAAGACATTCCATTGCTTAGGTGGAACGTTTTATGCTTAAGTGAACCATGCTAAGAACTATGGAATTGCGGCTATGAGTGCAAATCGAGTAGGAATGCGGAAAGCATGGCAGAAATCCTCGAGGGATCTGAGACCCAAATAAAAAAGCCTCAGACAGAATGTTTTGAACAAGCTTAAGGTGATCGAGGGGGGCGATTGAGTTGTGTTAGAGTCTTCGGTTTCCAAACTAAGGGGTGTGTGTTGTACTAAGGGCAATTAGAAGAAGAACCGAGATAAAATTGAAGGAATTATGGTAAGAAAAGAATCGGGATGATTGAGCGTATGGCATATTAAGGCAATAATAACCAAAAGAAAGAATTATGTTTTAGTGAGATGGAAAGCATAGCATTGTGATAAAATTTTATCACCATCAGCTTTACACCTATAATAGCATCGCTCAAGACGAGAAATGATTCAAGTTTGGGGTCTTGATGACTCTCAAATAGAGTCAATATTTAATATCTTTTAGAAAAATTGTTGGAACTTATCATTGAAAATCTAATGCAAAAAAGGTGAGTATAATGAGTAAAAGTTGAAAAAGAGATTAATGTTTATGCATTAAGGGAATAATTAGAGAAGCATGAATTATACACAAAAACTGCTTTACTTTAGTCTAAATGTGTGTTAAAAAGTGGTTGCGCACTAATTTATAGTTTTTATAGAAACAAACTATGCGAAGCAGTCACTAAGGAATTGCGATACGAAGCAGAGAAGTAGAACAGATGATGCAGAACAGAAAGGATTAATGTAGAGCAAAAGTTTGAAAATGCAAAAGCGCGAATAGCACGATCGAAAAAGATGCCAAAGCCCACAAGAGCGAGATAAGGAAAGAATCAGGTGAAGTGAAAAATGTTGACTAACCTGACAGCTACAAACAAATTGCAGAAATCATGGAATTCATGCCTTAATTCACAACGACGAGATTGGTGAAATCAATCAAAGAAAATCGTTCTCAACAATGAAATTGTTAATTCAAATCAAGGAATATTCAAGAAATCTTAGAGGAGACTATAAGAGACTGCCATTACCATTTTAGGAGGGTGGACCCAAGAGAGTTCACACCTTATTTTCATTGTTTATTTACTTGTTAAGACTCATTTTGTAATTTAGTAATATAAATTCAGCATGTTGTTTTTCATGTTGTTATCTGTGTTTCTTGCTTGCAATATGAACTAATTTAGCTAAGGCAACGCTAGGGAAAAATGGAATAGCTTACGTATGTGTTAAGAAGAAATATGAAGGGTTTATCTATGCATGTTTAATTAGGATCGAATTCTAATAGTAAGTGTCAACCGGCCATCCACACGCACTAATAGGTTAAGAATTGGAAGAGAAAATAACCTCAGGCTAGTTTGCATGCTCAGTAAGTTAGTATTAAGTCTTTTGTACTTTAAATTGGAGTTTAAGGATAAACGCGTAACTACTGCATACGTCGTGCCAGATAAGATTTACATTGAGTCGCAACGGAAGTTGGGCTTAATGCGAACGGAAGTGGAAGCGAACATTTGTTAGGTGAAGTATGGTAGTTAGCCCTTACCTCATTATTTCTGCTCACGCATTGTGAACGCATTCCATGAGTATCTTAGTTGTGCCTTTCTCTCTCAAATCATTTACTTAATCTGTTTTTCTTTTACTGTATGCTCAAACAAACCAATCACAACCCATTCATTTACTTTCTGTTTGATTCTAAACATCATCTTTTGATAGATCACAGTCCCTATGGATATCGATAATTTACTTATTACTTACTGCATGTCGCGTATACTTGCGCAAGTGTGAGTTTATTTGCACACGAGGCAATATGGTTTTACCGCAGTCACATCCCCGACGATACCTAGTTTGTAACCCTTTTAGGCGGGCCCTGATCATATTGTAAGCCTGCTATAGGAGGGTCTTAGCTTAGGGCGATAGGTGTGTGCAGGTTGACTTATATTGCTGGTGAGGGCCTCCAAGACCATGGCTCAGTGGACACATTTTTCTTGTTAAGTTAGGCATGTTGACCTAGACTTGATTAACTTGTGTAAGCCTACATCTGATTGGTTTACAGCACCATACGGTGTATACGTACACGCACCGAGTGTCAAGTAGATGGCTCACTTGGACTGGTGACGTCAGTACACTAATAGTGATGAGTTGTTTGAGCTAGAGAGTCATGTAACGAACTTCATTACCTGTTGTATTCTTATGTTTAGGTGAGTGTCTTAAGAGCCTCACAAGAGAGTTGTGTACATACTTCATAACCTGTTATTTTTTTGTTCTTAGGTGGGGTCTTAAGGGCCTCACAAGAAAATCATGTAACGAACCTCATGTTCAGTTGTTATGCTAAGTATAGTTGAGCTGCAAATATGTATGTGCTAGCATGTTGGATTCTAACCTGGTGCATTGTACTCCTTTTGAGGAGTTCTTATAGAGTATTCTTTTATATTCACCCTTACTGTGCTTTTCCACCAGGTAATCAGGGACACCACCGAGACGGTTAGCTAAAAGATGGTGAATAAACCATGGGTGGAGCTTGCTACATTAGTTTGAGTAGTTGATAGGAGCGTGTTTCAAACGGCAATAAAAAATTTGAAACGGAACACGAATTGAAGGCGGTGAGAGAAATTAATGGAGTCTCCCAAAAAAAATTAAATGTTGCAGAGGAGGCTGTTTCCAACGTAGCTGTTAAGGAAGGGAAAGATTTTTCCTTAGTGGGACCTGCAGCTTTAATTGAAATTTCAACTATGACAGCCCATAATTCTTTTTCCAAAAATCAAAATCCAAGTGTGGTGGGGTCCATAGCAAATAAAGATTTAATTCAATTTCATCCCAACTCTAACACAGTGAAGCCGACAATCAATAATCAAAATGGAAAGCTGATTCAAAAATTATGGAAAAGAAAAAATCTGATTCAAGATTCAACAGATCATATGCTTGTTGATTACTCTATTTCCCCGCAACCCTTAAATAAGGGGAAAGGTAAAAGATCTCTTGAACAGAGCACTTTGTCTTTACATGCTGAAATCCCTTTGAAAAAGACAAAAAATGGCACTACAGTCTCTGAGCCTGCAGGTGGATTTGAAATTGATGTTAGCCCATGTTCCTTATCGGCGAACTCTGATGTTCAGGGTCGCCGAGCATTATAAAAATATTATTCTGGAATGTCCGAGGCCTAGGCAACCCTTGGACAGTCCGTAATCTTAGGAGAGTTGTCATGTTATCCACAGCTAGTTTAATTTTTATTTCAGAAAGTAAGTGTCAGGGGAGTCGTGCTTTAACAGTTAAAGCACAATTAGGTTTTGATAATGTTTTTCATGTGGATTGTCGGGGTAAAAGTGGAGGGCTATGTCTCTTTTGGAATAATAATATAAACGTTTCAATTTGCTCGTATAATGACTTCCATATCGATGCATTGATAAATAGTATTGAAGGACAGTGGCGTGTGACTGGTTTCTATGGAGAACCTCAAACTTTAAAAAAGAATCTATCTTGGAAGTTGCTAAATCGATTACATACGATGTATGATGGCCCTTGGTTAATAGCTGGGGATTTTAATGAAGTTTTGTATGGCACAGAAAAATGGGGGGGCCCGAGCAAAAATTAGGCTCAAATGGATGAATTCAGAACAGCCATCCAGTCTTGTGACTTAACTGATATGGGTTTTCGGGGAGAACCATTTACATGGTATCGAACTCACCATAACCAAATTGTCTTAAAAGAACGCCTAGATCGTGCTTTATGTAATCAAAAATTTTGGATCTCTTCCCAACTACTGTTGTGACTCACCTTGACTTTTGGGGTTCTGATCACCGCCTAATTGAAGTGCACATTTCAACTTATTTTAGTTCAAATAGGCTCAAAAGGGATAAAATTTTCAGATTTGAAGAAGTATGGACTATGCAAGAAGATTGTGGCTTAGTTATTGAAAACAGTTGGAGGAACTTGAATGATCATCATCAAAGGGATTCTGGTAGTGACCTTATGGGAAA
>JBBMKA010065331.1:0-16681 GCA_037833695.1 Sechiopsis laciniata
GCTAAGCATATTTTGGCCGACGTTTTTTAGCCGACGGTAAAAAAACCGTCGGTCAACCTACTTTTTCTTGTAGTGATTAGTTTTGAAGTGAAACCTGAAATTCTCTAATAGAACTTTCATGTTTACCGAATTTGTTGATGCAACTTCTTCTCTAGTTTCGATGGGATTGATGAGTTTTATCTCCATATACTTTGGTCATGTTTCTTTAGTAGAATTAAAATAGAGAGATTTATGGAAGTTGGAGAAGAAAATAAAAAAGAGGAAAAGAGATTAATGGATGTTAAAGAAAGAAAGAATTTTTTTTTGGATAGATAATTTTACCCTTTTTTATATGTCAAATTTATGTTCAAAAATTCATTGCAATACTTATCAAACTTTAAGAGATTTAATTGATCAATTTAGGGGTATACTTAAAAGGGTGGTTTGTGCAATTTTTTCTAAAAAAATTACATTGAATTATTTATAAACTAAAATATGAGATTAAATATTTTAAACAAATTTAAATTTGACTGATTAACCATTTTAGTAATTATGGCTTGTGCTAAAGTGATATTATTAGATAATAAGATTCAATTTCAAATATTAATTGGTAATGAGGGAAGTAGTCCCTCTATTTGGTATCTCTTTAGGTTTATCATTTTTGAACCGAATCCTAATTTCATTTTATTGTATCGAATACTCGTTTGAGTTTAATGAACTCTCAAACTATATTCAATTGTATGAGATTCATCTTCAAATCAATTGACTCTGAGTGAGGTAATTTACTACATTTTTAATTAGAAAAAATGAAAAACATTTTCATTAATGAAAATGAAAGTTTTTTATTTAATTTTTTTTTAAAATGAGATAATATGGTAAATACAAATTTAAAACTCAAGTTCTACCTGAAGAGGGCTTAAACTTTTGAGAGATTATCTCATGCATCAACTACACATTCATGAGAAAAAAATAGTATACCCATCTATCTTATTAATATTAGAAGTTCTTTTCAACTTTCTTGTATTAGATCTCAACAACTATATCAACATGGTCTTATACGTTTAAAATTTTCAACCCAATCTCCATGGCTTAGTAAGGCCTCTGAGACTAAATTTATCAAAGACACCTATAGTTTAAATACAAGGGTTTCTAAATCACCTTAACACTCTTCAATATCAATCATTTTGGAAAATCTAAACTATAACCAAATTAAAATTTTGTAGGAACAAAAAGCTCAAATTACAATAAATAAATAAACAAGCCCATGGATTCAACTCTCGATTTAAAATGAATATTCACTATAATAAGTGAAATAATTGAATGAAAAAAAAACAGGAGAATATGTAAAAAAAGTAAAAGAAAAAAGGACTCATCAAACTAGTAATTCACACAATTATTGGGGAGACAAGATAAGAAAATAAAGAGATAGTGTGCTTGGAGAGAGGATGGAGGAGAAAAATAGAATTGACAAGAGAAAGAGTGTTCCCAAATCAGACAGCAAAGGTAAGAGAGAGAAGCGAGCTGAATTAGATCACCTCTTCTAGTGGTGGTTTTTTCCCCAATGGTGGCCTACTTCCCACATGCCTGGTCACTGGCTGTGGGCCCACACTCACCGCCTTCTCCGACCGACAGCTCAGCAACCCGTTTCCCAATGATGATCTTCTTCTATTGTTGCTATTGTTACCGCTGTTGTTTTTCTCATTCCAAAGCTCCTCGGCTTCTGACATGTTAGCAATGCTTGCTCGATCGAAGCCCTCGGCCGTGGTGACACTCCAATCAATGCTCGCCTCGCTTGGCTCATACCAGTCAGTCGATGGCGTCATCGGCTCGTCGAGGCTACGACGCGTGGTTGCATCAGCCAACCCTAGTCTTCTCGCTTCTAGTTCCATCGAGTCTCGTAGGTGGAACATGGTAGGGTACAAGGCAACAGTGGTGCTAGTGGTTTGGGTGGAAAAACTTTCAATTTCGAATAAGTCGGAGCTGGCATCGCTTTCCACATCATCGATGTCATTGACGATTGTGGCATTGCCACCAGATGTTGCCACATTGGCTAGTATCTGTGATTTTAGACCGCCATCACCATCGCCACAGCCACTATCGAAGCTTGGTTTGAATACTTCTAGAGAATTTCGAGGTGGGTCTTCAATTAGAATAGGGTTTATTGATCTCATTGGAAAAGGTCCATTGTTGTTGTTAGTGTTGTTTTTCAAGATGGGGAAAGTGAAGCCATTTGAAGCTATTACACGCTGTGTTGTGGGCCCTTGAAGAAGCAAATTTGGAGGAAAACGTCTTTGATTGCTCCAAAGGACGTCGTTATCTGAATGTTGTAAATGCATTGTGTTCTCACTTGAAGTTTTCTCCAACTTAAATTGAGAATGGTTGTCCTCGATTGTGTTGCTGTTTGTTTTTTGGTCTAATATCACTTTAGATTCTTGAACTTGAACTGACTTCTTCCCACTACAAGGGCATTTAGAGCTTCCAAGGATCCATCTCACCGTTGTAGACGACGATGACGGGGACTTTTGCTTTCGAGATTTTCTCTCAGAGTGCTGATCGGAATCACCACGCAAAACCGACACCGAAACCGCTCCAGGAGGGTTCGTGAGCAACCCCGTTTGGCTATTCCAACTAGCCTCTGACGAGGCAGTTGGCGTTGCAACATGAAACGATCGAGCTCGATTGCTTCGATGATACTTATCAAAAGAGGTAGAAGCAGAGGAAAATGTCTTGGAAACCACACCATTTGACGGATGAGTAACACCACCACAAGTCCAAGGTTTGGATTTGGATGATTTTGAATCCTGGTCCAAATCCTGTTCTTGCTGCTCTGACATCGACATATGTTCGATGGTCGTTATGGGAGAAACCTTGTTGATATTATTGGATGAAACCTCATTGAAATACTTCTTTGCATCGAAAATACTAAGTTCAGAGGAATCATCAACAATGGTGCATCGAGCAAGAAAATGAGGTTCTCTTCTTTCTCTCATATCACTATTATTGCTGCAGCCAAAGACTGTTTTTTGAGATAAGCCTCCATTCATAAAGCTCATCTTAGAATTAGTTGCTTTTCTTCCCATCAAAAGGATATGAGAAAGAAACCTCACCCTTCAAATCAAATATTTATAAATATTCATATGGGAGAGAGAAGAAATGGGTTAAAATCTTGTGGTTCTTTTTCATCTAATATTTTCATATTTAATTTAGCCTTTCTTTAATGGGAGAAAGACTATTGGGAAATATGAGAAAGTGTCCAAAATTGGCTATCAACTTATGAATTGGTGGGGCATTTTGAAAGATTCCATTCACTTTAACATTCACATAAATTCAAATCTTTTTATAAAAAGAGTAACAATTATCTAGATTCTTCCTTTTTTAATGGAAATCTTTTTATTTCACATTCTTTGATTCAATGTGAAGAATCCTCGTGATGCACCTCAGTAGTTATATTATTTGAAAAATATTTAGGTTATGTCTAGTTCTTCTATATCCCTCAATATAAATTACCATTTATTATCACTTATTTTAAGAAGGGTTAATAATTAAATTTATAGTCTAGTTTTGTAAAATCTAACTCGAGTCAGTTCTCTATGATTGATCGCATGCATATATGGTACAAACGTAATTAATGTCGGTTGGTGATTAAGTGTACTTGACTAAATATACAAATGATAAATGTACTAAAGTAATTAAATAACAACATTACCTAAAAGTTGTGATGTTAAGTAGAAAATTTACTACTCTAATTTGGTCAAATAGAGCTTTAAGGATTCCAATAGTTTAGGTTCCATTTGATAATTATTTGGTTATTTATTTTTTGTTTTTCAAATTTAACATATTTTTATCCAAATTTTCTACGATGTGTTCCATCTTTTCTACCATGTATCAATATTTCCTTAAGAAAATATGTGAATGCTAACCACTTTAAAAATAAAACAAACTTTTGAAAGTTACTTTTTTTTGTTTCTAAATTTTGGTTTCGTTTCTACAAATATAGGTAAGATGTAGATATCGAAATAAGAAAATACATATGGCAAGGTAGTTGTTGTAGGCTTAAATTTCAAAAACCAAAAACAAAAAAACAAATGGTTATCAAATAGGGCCTTAGGGATTTAATCATAGATGACTGCCTACCTAATAATTAAAAGATTTTCTTGACATCTAAATATTGTAGAATTATACGATATAATCTTTATAAGAATAATTGAGGTCGCATAAGTTGATCTGAACCAACACAAACATTAAAAACAAAAACTTGTAATTATGGAGTGTGTTACACAATACTTTGATTTTTTTTTAAAGAATGACAAGGTTTTCACACATTAAGGAATGAGAAGTGGGAAAGAAAAACAAATTTGAATCTGAAGGCCTTATTATTACTCCTTACTTGCTATCTTAAAAAAAATCAATCAATAAATTTGATGTATTATATTTCCTTTGTCAATAATTGATCAAATACTATATTCTAAATATAGCTATATGGATGGAAAAGGAGTAGGGTGCAAAACAATAGTACTCATGGGGTACCATTCATAAGAATCCAAAAGCATGAACAATGTTCAAGTCATCCAAAGCCAAACAAAAACATACATATTAATCAAAATAATAATGTAATGTAATGGAGTGGTGAAGAAAAAGACAATGAAAATAAGGATCTATTTGTATATATCATGCTTTTCATCCAAATTGGCCTTGTGCTACTGCTTGATGCTCCCTTTCAACATCTTTAGTAAGCAAATGCATGTCATTTATGTAATTGAAAGTGATCACTCTGAAGAATGTATATATCCAGCTGCTGATTATCAATGTGGGATTTGGACATAATCTTTATGTGGTCAAAGAAGGCAAAGCAAAGAAGGAAAGGAATAGTTATAATGCATTGTCATTATTATTATTATTATTTTTTGAAAACCGGGAAATTGAAGCTACGCTCCCATCTACTTGGCACACCACTAGCCCGTCCCTAGGCTGTGACTCCAGGATGCATATCGGAGGGTATTTTAGTTTACGCTCTCCAGTGGCTTCGAACTAAGAATTTCTTAAGGAAATATACCTTAGAATCTGTAGTCTCAACCATTGGGCTGCCCCTCGGGAACAGAAATAATGCTTTATTGTAACGATCCGAAATTTTCAACTAAATGCTTATAGTAAAATATTATCAAACATGCATGAAATACATTGAATTTAAAATAACAGGTACATGCGTCTATCCAAAGACCTGGTCCTAGAAAATGATTATAAATTTCATAATTAAACTCATATGAAGTTTCAAGCCTAAGATGTTCAAGAGAATATGTTTTGAAAATTCTAATTTTCTCCCAATGAAATCACCTTTTTGAAACTTGTTATACTCTCTTTATTTTTTTATATTAAAAAATGTATATAATGTTGAAGATTCTACATTGAAATGTAAAGAGACATTCTAACCATTTATAAAATAGATGGATTACTCATCTCATATACAATATATATTTTAATTTTCATAGTCATTACAATCGAAATGTTGTTTTATCTTAAAGTTAGAAGGTAAAAATCTTTCTTTATGAAAAAATCTAACTTGATCACCTAGTTAATATGAAGTTAACTTTATAGGCTATAGATGTTATGGGTCAACTGTTATATATTTTTATGGAAAATTACTTATCACAAAATAATTTTAAATGTAGGCAAATTTTAAATATTTGCATTAATAATCATTAGCACATTTTAATATTATATTATAAATACTCATTAATATCAGTATTATATATAATAAATACTTATTAATACCAATATTACTAAAAAAAAATGGGACAATACTCATTGTATCAATGTCTACATTTACTAAATTTTTTATAAAGTGACCATAATTATTTTCTAGATTTGACTAATCTTCTCAATTTCTTATTTTTATTTATTGTTTAAGAATACAAACAAAAATAGATGTTCAACAATTTTTTTATTATCTTTTTGTGAGGATAATTTACTTCATTTTTTTTTTTAATAGAGTAGTTCTTGGATACTTCTTAGGAAGTACCAAGTACATATTTCTCACCATTTGTAAGAACAATAAAGAGTCACACGTCTTCAATATATAGTTTATTTTTCATTAGTTATCATCATTTTTTATATTTATTTTTAATTCATTTTTAATATATTTGTATTACTCATGTAGTACATTATTATCTTTTTAAATTGTGAGAAATATGTATTACTTCCTATAAAGTATGCAAATTTTACTCTTTTTAATGTGTGTATATATATATATATATAATATAATATCAATGTATTCAGCAAAAGTTGAATATGATAGCTCACTCAACCAAATATTTATTTTTTACATGAAACTAAAGCTAAGATATCAATAATTCATGTATTGATTGAAATTTTCGGATGATCATTTCATATTAGGTATAGTGTTGCAATCACAATAAAAGTTGCGGGAAGAAATTGAATAGAAACCAAAGTAAAAAAGGGGAAATGTTTTCAAATTGAAAAGATTTAGATTTGAACTTTGAAATATCTTAGTTGGATGATGTGACCTAATGCTCTCATGCATTTGAGAGGTTAGACATCAATCTTTTTTAAGTAAGAGAACCATCACATCAAGTTTTCTTCTTTCATGTTAATGAATGAAAAAAAATTCTCTCTAAACGTATTTCTCTAGGCTTAAAGACATTTTTCTTAAAAAACTATTGACGAGCAATTTATGTGTACCTATGGAGGCATTTTTGGGGCTCTGTCGTGCTTTAGTCAGAGATGGGGTGTGTTCGTTCTTGGGCTTGAAGGCGAGCACTGTGGATGGAGCCATTTAAGAGCTGTTTAGGAAGCTTCGTGATGTTCTATCAAGCTTGGGAGAAAATGACTTGATTAGGATAGAGAGTTGATGAGCATGCAAAGCTCTCCGGGTGGCCTTTCATCTTAGGTAAGTTATCTTAAACTTTGCGAGAAGGTGTCTTCTTCAAAGCTTGGATCAAGGTGTGGCCTTCGAAGAAAACATGTCGCATGCAAGTCTTATGGCTGAAACTTGAGGGCAAGTTTTCTTTTTCGTTCAGAAGGGGTATGTGAGAAGGAGGATCTTTCCCATTTGACGAAGGAATAAGGATGAAGGACTCTGGGTTATCATCCTACTGATGACAGCCTAGGAGGTGGCTATCATCACTGATGGAGGTCCCTAAACAGTTAGACGGATTGGATGGCAAGAAGTGAAAACGGTAAAGCCTCAATCATAGATGAAGATAAAAAAATGCTTCAGACGAGTTTTGCACGACAGGATGATAGTTGTTTGGGGAGCCAATGTTCCTAGTTGTCAGATGCAATGATAGAATACCTACTAAATGTGAAGCTCGATGTCAAATTTCATTGGAATTGGTGTTATCATTTTGAATAAGGAAGAGCGTCGGATCACGTCTTAGGTTAGACTGAGATGGTATGGGTTAAAAAGACCGCTAGTTCAGTTGATGTAGTTCGAGTCGAAGGTCAACCAATCGGTTTTCTTGAATTAGTTGGGGGTTCAATCTGTTCTTTCTGTCTGACTAGGCCAGAAAATGTCTTTTGACGTGTTTATTCCTCGATCAACTCTCTTTTCCTAAATCATTTCATTACTGGTACTCTTTTTATTTTGATTCTTTGTTTGAGACAAGCTTGTTTATTTCCTCTTTTTATGCTGCTATTAAACTTTGCATGTTGGAAATTATGGGTTTCCTTAAACGTGTATTGAAGTGTGAGTGAGATTGAGTTCATCCAACATGTGCTTTGGTTTGCTAATTTAAACATACAATGGAATGAAATAAAGACTCACTAAGTTGACGCCTCTTGTAAAGACCCGACCCAAACGAGGGTCTCAATCTAGATCCTTACCCTAATGCATGAACTTAAAAGAGTAAACTTAAGTACAGATGACATGTGACATAAAAATAAATCCCTTTGGTAATAAAATGTTTGCAACTGTATAATCAAATTCATAAAAACTTAGTTTAGGATACCCAATTGAAACAACAGGATAATCCAAGTAAACACTATAAATAACACCATGCCCTAAATAGAATGTATACAGAAGGACAAACTACTAAGATAGACTCAGAGAAAAATGTAGCCAACCCATGATCAATCAAGCCCGATCATCCATCTTGTTAGAGCCCGTGAATACATGAGGAAGTCTATAGAAGAAATGAGTGAGCTATTAAACTCAGTGAACATCCCTTGATGGGGATCTATATAAGCATGATGTAGAACAGTCAACAACAATCATCAAAATAAAATGAAGGAGTTCAACGACCCAAACTCCAATGAGCTGTCTAAAGTCAATGCAAAATACCAAAATACCCTTTGAAGTCATCTTCTGACTCATTTGAAAAATCTGGGCTACCTATATCAGGAGAAATATCCTCAGTGAGTAGAGTAACCTGATGGCTCTTAGGACTCACACTTTCACAATGAAATAGTAGTACAAATACAATTCACAATGGGATATTGCCCACGCACTCCCAAAATCATGATAAAGCCCTTAGAATACTATTAGAATATCTTTGGTAGGTAGAGTACTCTAATCGATAGATCGATCGACCTTTAACACTAACTGCAAGTGGGATATCACTCCTCACCTACCTGATCAACACCTCTATTCGATACCCGTACTCGGGCCACATCTGTCTCAAGAACTAATACGTGTTATAAACATACAAGTCCCCTTTGGGATACTAAGGTAGTCCCCCATTGGGATTGTAAGTTAATCCCCTTTGGGATAATAATATACAATAGGTTCAGTGAGGAATAACATGCTTTTCAAAAAATAAAATAGAGTCTACATGCATCCCTTATTTCAAGTAATCGAATCATATTAACAACGTTCCGAACAGACACCAGAAATCATTCACAACATCATATCAAGTCAAAAGCAATTAACTATTCTAATCATGTTAATTAATTAACCACGTGAACTTGAACTAGGGGTAAGGGTCCCTCATCTTGGCCGAAATCCAAAGAATTTACAAGTCCAAGTCAAAGTTTTTTTTAAAAAAACCTTTTCTAACTTATGGGGCCTCTATCAAGCAAGCAATTCAAAACTAGCACCTTAGACTGTCATAATCAGACTCAGAACGTCAAAATTACCTGAGGGGAGTTTCTAGATTTTCTGGTCAACAGTCGACGACAGCCCATGAAACTCTAGTGAAGGCGCGTCTCAGGCATTTTGAATCTTATTCGGGAATGCACGGTAGGCTCAACAAATAGATTGGCAGTTCAGAATGGCTCGTGTGTAGGCTCAAGAGGCACTAACTAGGGACGAAAAGGGTGTGAGGTTTGGTCACTGACTTAGACGGATCGCATGGTTGTGCTGGCTCGAACAGATGAGCGAATGCAATCACACGGCTATGGTTGGTGATAACTCTAAATAATAGAGTTATTTGAGCCTTCACACTACTGCATTTTCGCACTTTAAATAGAAATAAATGCATTATGAAATAGAAATATTGTTATAAGTTATAGATGTTTACTTATGTTCTACATGACTAGGGAAATGCATGTTCACTACGAAGCTAGGATTAAAATGCGGTTAAATGTAGAAAAATGAACGCATTTAAGAAACAAACGCATTGTGAACCCAACACTCGCTAACCCGTTATCTATTTTGTACAAACTGATTACTATGCAATGCGTCGATGAGGGAAATGCGGTTAGTCTTGACAAGGAAAGAACAAATAAGAAAAAGGTGTGTCAAAACAATTTGCGAAAGTTTAAGAATATTGTTGGAATTGTCTGTCAATCAAATAAATCAATTCGGAAGATCCACTTAAAGAATATGCTTATCCAACAAGAAATCAAAGACACCTATAAATAGGTGAAGGGTTGACCACCAATGGGTGTTGGTTCTGATAGGGTTTGTCACTAATGGATTGCGAAGTTGTCGAGATCTTCATTGAGACCTCAACCATGTCTGTTCTCGGTTGACCTTGGCATGCTAGGACCATGGTGTCTTTCGGTAAGATGCAAAAACCTTTCATAAAACTCTAATCCTCTTCATGAAAAAAGAAGCTCATTTTAAGGTAAAGGAAAACCATAACAATTAATGAAAGCAACTTCGTTGATGTAATAACCCAAATTGTTGTGTTTTAAAAAGAATAAAAGATGTTTAGTTTGAAGGTGATTTTGGAATTAAATACCTTAGTGGCAGTTTTACAATTGAGAGTTAACTAGAGGGCAAGTTGGTCATTTCAACAATAGATATTTTGTTAAAGCTTTTTCCAAAACCCTTAGTTGTCCCATCTCTACTGTTCATCCTTGAATTTTATGTTGTCTCTCCCTCTCTCTCACTCGTTTTTCCAACCAGCAGCCGTTGCCGGAGCATCTCGAGTTTCTGGAGTTGTCTCTGTGGTCACCGTCGATGTGTCATTACCGTCTGCGAGCTGTAGGTGTCAGTTCGAGCTGTAGTTGAAGACCTCTCCTGCGTTGTTGTGGGTATCGTGGTTGTTTATCGAGGGTCTGCTTGTGTCTCCGATAAGTGTCTTCGTGTGGGTCGCGCCGAGGGTGTTGTTTCGTCGCAGCCCATTCCTCATCGTGGGTTCAAGCCAGCTGCCGTCGTTGTCGCCTGTGGTTCGCGTGAGTTCGTCGTTTTCAGCTGAGGATGTCATCGTGGAAGAGTGGTTCGAGCAGTTGGGTTCGTGTTCATAGTGGGGATTCATCGTTGGTTTGTGAAGAAACTCGCCGCCGTGCTTCGCCGGATTCAGGTAAAAGGGTTCTTGTTTTGGGTCTCACTCAAATGGAGAAGAAGACCCATGTTTGGGATATGATTTAAAAGAATTTTAAGTTGGGTTTAAGTTATCCAAATGAGGTTTTAGCTTGTTTGGCTCAAATGTTAAGATTATTTAAATTGTGGATTAGACTGTTTGGTTGTACGATTATGTTATTCAAATTGTGGATTAAGAGTGTTTGTGTGTTGGTTTTAGCTTACTTAAGTAATAGATAAGTGGTGTTTGTTTGTTGGTTTAGATTCATTAAAAATATGGATTTAGGTTGTTTGGCTAGTGAATTAAAGTCATTTAAATTATGAATTAAGGGTGTCTGGTTATGAGTTTAACGCTATTTAAGTAATGTATAAGGATTGTTTGTTTTGTAGTTTATGAGTATTCAAGTTGTGGATTAAGAGTTGTTTGGTTCGCGGTTTAAATACATTTTAAATATGGTTTAGTGGTTGTTTAGATTGTGTTTAGTTGTTGTTTGGTTTAGAGTTTGATGGGTGTTTAGCTCGGGTTAAATAGCGAGTTTGACTCCTTGACTTTTGTGTTGACCAGATTTGACCTGAGCTGTATTTCATTCTTTGACCCGAGTCTGTGAAGTGCGTGTAGCTACCGGGAGTCACCAAGGCACATTTTTTGAGGTTCTTCGCTGTTTTTTAAATTTGATATTCTTGATCTGATTTTGATGGTCTAAGGTGCTAGTTTTGACCGGTTTGTTCGTTTCAGGGCTCGGAGTTATGTTTGGCTAGTTGGAGCTTATAGTGGATTCATGGAAAGCTGTTAGTGGATTGACCAAGTTAAGGGACCCTTTACCCCCTTCTCGAGGACCTGTGGTTAATACATGTGTCGGTTTACTTGCATTAGTTGATTTTTCTGATTGTAGCATAACCATGTGCATTGTATGTTGCATGCGATTGCATCGAGAGCATATACATTTCATGTTTGTCTCTTGTATGACTAGTGATGCATGAATCATGTATGTCTACCTGATATGGTCAAGTTGCATGATTGTCCTGATATGGACTTGCATGTATTTGATGCACGACTTGATGCCTCGTTTGGTCCCAAACAAGTCATGGAGACCAGATAGAGGAAACTAGTAGATAGGTGTGGACGATAATATTTGGGCTCACACCCCAACTTGAGGTGATATTTTCTCACTCCGCAGGTCTTCCGTGGATGGTCGGCCAGCCAGGCTCACGAACCTAGATGGTTTCTACTAGTAGCCTAGGCTCTTTCCAAGTATGTGGTATGGGCTTGATATGGTTCCTTGGTGATTGGTGTGGCACCACCTCTCGCCGTGAGTACGAGGCCTGGGGCCAACAGGACACTCGACTCATTAGATCCCTCTAGAGTAGGATGCTAGATTGCTCTTGAGTCAAAGGACTCTTGTGAGCTTTTGTTCTTGGGGTCTACGATCTTTAGACTACTCTGCGAGGTACTTGTCAAGGACGATGTTTCTTGATCTAGCACCCAGGAGCTTGGGTTTTGTATACCCTTCGGTTATGTTGCTGATCATACTTGTTTGCTGATGTTTGTATTCTTGTGCACGTCTATCCCCGAGCTGGAGGAGCCTTACTGAGTTTACAAAAATTCACATTTCCACTATGGAATCCCCACAGGTACTACTAGACTGTACTGAGATGGATGATCGACGGAGCTAGAGATGACTATGGGACCTGCTGCATTACTTTGTGTAGAGTCTTTTAATTTATTCCTTATGCATGAACTATTTAAGGGCATGACAAGTTGTACATATTTATTCGAGCTTTTATGTTGTGACTCTTGGGTACCCTTAAATTCTTTTAATGGATTTAATGTTTATAAACTTGTTTGTTTTTAATCGATTTGAAGTAGTTTTATTTTTTATGCATGCCTTGGATGTCAAACATCGTTTTCATGCATTTAAAGTTAAGGACTTAAGTTTAGACCATGATTTGGGTCGGGTCCTTACAGTTGAAATCAAAAAGAATTTATAACAAGAATAGTTATCAGACGAAAAAACAAATGCTAAAAAATCGAAAGAAAACTACTATCGAAAGTAAAAGACAAAGTAAAACAAAATAATAGATAAATAGTAAAGAGTGTTAATAATGGAGTCTCTAGAGGAGTCCAAATTAATAGCCGCAAAGAGTCTCAATTTTTGGGTTAAAGGATTCAAGTTTCTGTGATTAGACACCTTGTTCTGCATGTTCCAACCTCTTTCATTCATTAACTTGTTTGGGTATTTATAATGCTAGGTCAAATTTGATCAAGGGCTGAGATTTGTCTATCGAAAATGATCTGGCATCGATCTGCCTATATTTCTGAAATATGTCATAAATATTATATGATTTTATCTTTTCCATATATTTGCGTGCATAGGAATCTTTGTCCTTATTTTTTCCGACAACTTCAAGGAGAGAAGTTTCCCAAAAGAGACAGTGCGAGTCACCGCCGGCCTCTGCTTTGGGTGCTCTGACGAGGAGCATCGACGTCATCTCTATCAATCCTCTGTCGAGCCTTTAAAGTGGTCTACTCTACCTATTTTTTAGATTTGAGGTAAGAGTTGAGGGCTGAAGTTTGGTGCTTCATTTGGGGTTTTTCGCTATCAAGATTCTTGGAGAGGAGTGGAGTTTTTAGCTTAGGTGGAGCAAAAACTCTTAGGCTTCTTCTTAACAACAAATAACATGTTTGATAACTATTTTTTGTTTGCAAACATCACTTTTTGTTTATATTTTTTTAGTTTTTTACTATTTATTCTTGATTGTTTCATGCTTTTATAAAAACAAAAACAAAAATGTGTTTTTGAAAGCTACTTTTTTTAGTTTTTCGAATTCCTTTAATATTTTTAAAAAAATTTTAAAATTTTAAAACAAAAACCAAAATTGATTATCAAACAAATCTGTTTTTAAAATATTAAAAACAAAAACAGAAAATAAAAAACGAAATAGTTATCAACCAATAGTCCCCCTCAATTTGAGAAATGCCCTACAAGTGGAATTTAATTTTAATTGGGGATGAAATGACTCGACATGGGTTCGAACTCATGACCTCCTACTCTGATACCATGTTGAATTATGTTAAACCATCAATCAATCCAAAAGCCTAAGCTCATGGATTGGGGTAAATTTAATTATATCAACCAACAATACCATTTTTCTACTTCTTATTTCTAGGTTTAACAAACATTTATGAAAGCCAAGAAAAACACAATTTAATCTGTATAAAGAATAGATTGATAATTCCCTAAAAAAAAAAAAATATATATATATATATATATATATATTAATGACTAAGATTTCATGTTATGAAAACGACAATCAATAACCAATCGAAGATATAGAAAACGTAAGAGAAGAAGAACAACAATACAGAAATTTACGTGGTTCATTAACGTAGTGTTAGCTAGTCCACAGACAGAGATGGGGCGAAGTTTTATTAAGGAGAACCGAACAATACAAATTATAGAGTGAATTTCACAATACGACTAGGGTTTAATTCGAGTTTATATATACACTCTCATTAAACCTTATTACAGAATGCGTAAGCATTAAACGGAATGCTGATGCATAAGCGCATGCGGAACGCGCGACAGAAAATATGATGCGCTTACGCTGCGGAGTGTGAAAGCTGGTTGCGCTAAACGCATGTAGAATACATTGTTGCAATGCGCGATGTAATTGCATGCAATGCTAAAAACGTTTGCACAACGGGGGCGTTGCCCCTGCACCCCACTCACTGACCGGGTAGCGTGGCCCCCGACTACTAATCACAGGGCATTAATGCGTTAACTTCAAGATGTCATATATTTCAATCATCTATACTCATTTAATGTCGAACTCAAAAATAAAAAACATTCTTAAAATTGTATACACACATTATGAAAAGAATAAATCATTTTCATTTTTTTGTTTCAAATTTTCGATTTAAAGAACCACCATGAATTTGTGGTGATAAAAAAATTCTGATAAATTGTGTTTAATCCATAATTACTACCTACTTACCATTGAATATATGTTATATTTCAAGTAAGATAAGTCGAAATGCACCGATTAGTAAGTAGCAAATATTTTTTTAGTTTATGGGAGTGGTGAAAAATTAAAAAATTTGGCTAAATATTGAGGAAATTAAACAATTATAAACTAAAATAATGATTATATATATAGGGGGCAAAATTGAAGTGGACAAAAGATTAAGCATTCCTATATGAACCAATTTTTGTTCCCATGTTAATGTTTGATTTGGTGACATTCAATTATTAGTATCAGATATTAAATCAATGGGTATTGATGACCTATCAAGACATGTTACTTCATCTTCTTCATCGTCCTCCAATGAAATTTCAAATCTTTTCATCACCATAAAAAAACAAAAGAAAAAAACTTTCAACACTTAATTTTCTAGAAATTATGCACTTCTGATTTTTGTTTATATATAAATATATTTGATTATAAATTTGATTACTCATCATTTTATATAGAAAATAATACATAAAAAATTATAAACTAAGTATAATCAATTAGACATATTGTACCTCTCAAAAGTTCTAGTTGTTCCCCTACGAGTTGATATTATAAAACAAAACAATTACACTTTCCGTATTAATTTTGGTGTATGCATTTGGTTGGGTGGGAACATATAGTTTATTCTATTTATTTTAATTTCTTTTTTTTATACCCGTGATTGTCTAGGTAGCTTGTGTGCATCTCAACTAATGTCATGGAATATACTACTTGACGCCTACAACATTTGCATGTCAAGAAAACTTGTAGGAAATTAATTTTAGGTAAGTGGTCACCATGAATTGAACCCATCACATTAAGCACCACAATACCCTCTTTGACCACGAGGTCACTCCATGATGGTTATTTTAATTACCTTATCTCTTTCAAAGGAAGTAAATGGATCATAATTTTAAACATGAAAGTAAAGTTAATTAGAACAAATTATAATCAAGCATAGAGTTGTAGGGAAAAAACAATACATCATTATGTTATATTTGAAATTGTAGGCTAATAGAGCCAATAAACTATTCCAACTCAAACAAGTGTAAGAATTATATGAAGTATTTTTGTTCTAAACTTTTATGGGCAAAGAACATGATTGGTTTTATAAGCAACCAAATAAGTCTAGTTGGCTTTTGGCTTCCCCTTTCATTTACTTCATTTTATTTGAGGATAGGGATGTGACACCAAGGACCAAGCTAATGACTTGATATTATTTTATTTAATTTCTTTTTTTGTTAGAGATCAATATGTGATATGTGAGCATATTTTATTTATAGGAAACAATAATGAGAATATTTTGGATATTATATATATTTTGTATAAAAATGTTAGTGTTTCAATATTTTGATATACTATATGAACAATTTTTGTTTTGTTTATAATTGTGGTAAATGAGAAATATTAATTTCGCATGACGAAGGAATTATGGGTTTAAATTCCACTCATCCAATTGTGGTTGAACTCTAAATAAAAAAGAGTAATATTAGTATAAGTCAATCATGTTTAATTTGACAATTTCATTTATGGGACATTGGAGGTACGATACTTATAACTTAATCGCTTGACTAAAGCACATCATAGAAATCTCACTAGGACATTTTAAGACATTCTTAGCCTTTGTGATCTATTATTAGATCTATAGTCCTACCATTTGAGAATTCTTGACATTTAGCCTTTGTCATTATGAATATTAGCTCACACTACTACAATTTTAACATTTCATGACAGTTATTTCAATAAAAAAATAAGGAAAAAATTAAAAATTGTCATGAAATCTAAAAAACATGCATTTTTGTAGAAAAAAAGAAGATTTTTCCATTATAATTTTTTTATGACATTTATTGATATTTTATTAATTGTCATAAAAAATTATACATAAGAATCATGACATTTTATTTATTGTCATAGATTTTGTTTACATTTGAAGGATGGTATTTAAATTTTTTATAAGGTTTATGACATTTTAAAAATTGTCATAGAAGATAAATATATTAAGTTTCA
>JBBMKA010065351.1:0-16679 GCA_037833695.1 Sechiopsis laciniata
TCTAAGAATATAAATCCTGTTTCTAACATTCAAACATGCTCACATACACAACCCTAGCATGGTACTACGAACTCAAGTAGAAGTAAGACATGCTGGAAGGCAAACCTAGCATGGCACTAACATGTATAACAGATAGCGAACATACTAGCAGAACAGTTCAGCAACCAGATCCTATCAACTAACATGCCAAAAGCAGTAACAAACATACAAGAAAGCATCAACGATGTCCCGCAGGGTCCACACAACCCTGGCAGGGAATCCTTACCTGGATCACAAGCAGAAAACACACACACAAGTAATTTGCTCCTCGAGCTGCAGACAATCCTAACAATAAAATACATACAAATAATTAATACAAACAGCTAAACAGAACCGGCAAACAACTCTCACAAAGCTCGAGAGAAGATCTTACCCAAAACCGAGAAGGCACAAGATCCCAACACTCTCGGCTGCTAGGCTCGACGGACTCGCGGACAGGCTGCGCAGCGAGGGACTACGCTAGCGAAGGGCTGTGCGTGCGGCGTGAGTGTGCTGACGCTGACAAGGGGCGAAGGGGCTGCTGCGGGCGTGGCGTGCGCGAGCTGGAGCGAGCGCGTGCGGCAGGGGCGAGGGACGGCGAGCTGTGGCAGATCTGGCGACTAGGCGTGCGCACGGGCGAAGGGCGAACTGCGAGACGCGCTGGGCGATGCAGGAGTTAGAGCGAACGCGTGCGGCTTGCGAGCGCTGGGCTTGTGCGGCGTGCAGCTGGGCGTTCGCACGATGCTGCTACTGGATCGCTGGCGTGCGAGAGGCCTCCGCAGGGTGAAGGCACGGTGCTGGGCGGAGGACTTAGCGAGCTGCTCGGCAAGGGTGTGGTGCGGCTAGGGCTGCTCGGCTAGGGAGAGAAGAGAGTTGCGTTTTTTCGAAAAGAGAGAAAAATGAGAGAAAAGAGAAAATGTGTTCTTTTTAAAGGCCTAGGGTTTGGCCAAGGGGAAGGGGGAGTCGTGGTTGCAACACGTGTCCTCTCCTGGTCAAGGGTTCGAGCCCTGGAAGGTGCAGTTTACAATCTTAATTTTAAATAAATCAAACGGAGCTTCAAAACCTCTCCAAAGACCAAACTAGCTCCAGGAACTTGAAACCGAAAGAAAACCCAACTCAATAAATTTATCTGAATGAACCCGGAACCCTGGCAAATTACGAGACTACCCCTGGAGGCAAAATTACCAAAATGCCCCTAGGGGGCCAAAGAGCCCTAACGGCCCAACCGAACATCAGAAAAATTAACCGAACGTACCTGAGAAACCGGAATGAAGAACTGGGCCGTTACAATTACAATCGCATTGGGATACTGAAAGCGCAAAAGCCTAAGAGTCAGCACGCAACGGTAATAATCTAACCATTGGAGCTGCCTTAATTAATGAGGGCAATAATGTAACTTCACTAATCCATTATTAGTTTTAGCGCGACTATAAAAGATCACAAATTGTTGAATCTATATGCTTTCAATTTTCTTTGAATTTCTTTGTGAAACTCTAACATTCGAGCAAGCAATTTCTTTTGCAACCGAATTTTCTGTGCGTTAGTAATTGCAGGAACTGATTCAATGGCAGCAATTAACAATCTCGTCGAAGTTCAAGTAGTTGAAACCACCTTGGGACAAAGCATGCGTGAGCAACTTGTTGAGCAAGGAACCTCGAAAGTTCAATTGATTGTGGAGCCGTCTATGGTAGAAATTACAAATATTGAGCAAGAAGTCTATGCATCAATTACAGAAGTTTCTGAAGAACTTGAAATAGAATTGGCAACCGAGTAAAAACTCATGAAGCAGGAAAGAAAAGTGGAATAATCAAGGAAAGCCATGGAAGTAGCCAAGCAATTGGAGAAGGCTGAAGAAGAAGCTAGACGAGCCATGGAGGAAAAAGACGCAGCATTTGCTCAAAGTCTGGTGGATGAAGATACAGCCACCAAAACGCATGTTGTATCTGGTGGCACGAAAAAGCCAAGGAAGGTAGTTATGATAAAAAGACCTCCAGTCAAGAGGAACAGAAGAAGGAAGGTAGTATGGACATGCATTAAAGAAGAAGCGGAAGAGTTTTCTCCAATAAAAGGAAGCCAAGAAGTCAAGGACACAAGCATTGCTGAGTCTTCAGGAGGAGAAACTCACTCACCACAGGCAAAAACCCGGTGATTGAGTGAATCTATCATTGCAAAGTAGGGAGAGACGGTCGCACCTATAAGAAAAGATTTCTTGCAAGAGTAGGGGTTTGTCAACATTACATTGAGCCAAGAAATCCAAGACACCATCACGCAGAGAGGATGAAACCAATTTTGCAGACTAAGTGTAAATGCTAATCCTAGTTGGGTGCAGGAATTCTATAACAATAGGGTTAGGGACAACCAATGTTACACAACAGTAGCAGGGAAGAAAATTTGCTGGAACGCTGATGCTTGGAATGATCTATTCGGATTCCAAAGATATGAGGAGGCTCAGTACGATCGATTAATCATAGCCCCAACCGCCAAGGATGTGAAGGCCTACCTTCAATTGGTTGCTATACCAAATACACAGTGGGTAAAGAATAAACCGTTCAAACGCTTCGACCTTAATTAGAAGGGACACCACTAGAACAACTTCTTTAAGACCAGCACCATGCCAACAATGCACGAGACAACTTTGTCTCAAACACGGATGCTGTTAATCTATGCTATCTATGTAGGGATGATAATAGACATTGGGCGCATCATCGAAGATGAAATCAGGCATCAGATGGGGAACATGCACAAGAAGTTATTCTTCTCGCACTCCATCACGACGTTGTGCCACAGACAAAGGCTTCAATGTGAGTCATAGAATTGCACACTAAAAGTCAAGAAAGTTTTTCATATGGCTTTAGCAAACGCATGGTCTAAGAGCCAACAATCATGGAAATGGCAAAATGGGTCAGAACAACGAGGATCAGGATGAAGGAAATTGAGCAAGTAGCCCCAAAACCGCAGTAAGGATCACTTTCAGTGCAACCTAACCAGAAGAAGTCCAACTCCACCAACAAGCTTGATTAGGGAAGATGAGCTTGAAATTGAGAATGCTTCTCCGCTAAAGAAAAGAAAAAAAAAATGAGAGAGCGAAGCAATCAAATTAGCAATTGTGAAAAAAGGTGCTGGCCCGATCATCAACACAGAGCGGAAAGAATAGCCGATTGAGTCAGCTGAATAAACTAGTACTAAGCAGAAGTAGTAGCAGCCACCATCAGTAGCAGCAGAACATCCACTGACAACCAGTCTAGTGAGTGCACGAACTCTGCAGGATAGAATTAAGGAAGGGAGGTAGAGAATCACACCACCAACAGACAATGATGGACTATCCAGGCAGAATACCCCCGATGCGGCCCAAGGCAATATAGAGCAAAAACTCTTTGTCTCATTAAATGCGGCTCAATGTAGGAACGAGGAATTCCAAAGCCAAGTGTTGCACTTCATGCGACAGACACGCATCACCTGAAAATATATGCAGATGAGGGATAGGGACATTCGATAGAGCTCCAAAAAAGGAACGTACAGTTCCAGCTTCTACCCTTTTCAATAGAAGTACTTCAGGAATGGATACCACCTTCCGAATCAGAAGAATAAAATCCACATTATGAAGGCGCTGATTCGACAAACTAAAAGAAGTATCTGTCTACAATCTTGGAAACACGCATTAATTTCTTATTTTAATCGCATGAATTCTTTTATGTTGCGGATTAGTAAACATGCTTAATTCCATTTGTTCGCATATTTTCCTACTTATAAGCTGCGGAAACCATTAGTCACTATTTTGAAACTACACAGGAACTTAGGTAGATTAGCGGTATTAGGAAAGCGAGTTCACTAGGAAAGTGAAAATAGTGGGTGCTATAAGTAGGGAGAGAGTGTGAATGTTCTGAGGGTTAAAAATGAAATCCCAAAGCAAGGAAGTCAAATTTGAGATTTATTTAAGTTTGGGGGAACTAAGCCTTACCTTAATTGAGGACAATGAAGCCTTTAAGTTTGGGGGTGAGGGCAGCCCGAGGAGTGAATGGTGAAAAGAAAAAGTGATCGAAAGTAGCATATTAAAAAAGAGGAAAATAAAGATCAAAATATTGTGGGCAAAGATGCAATCACCTAAGCGTGTGTAAGCCTTAGAATTCTCATTACTCCATTGTCCATTATTAGCGCAAGTTAACCCTCTTTTTCTTAAGTGATCTGTTTGATGCTCAAACAAGAACATCTTAAGAACTATGGATTGCGGGCATGAGTACAACCTGAGTAGGAACTCATTAAGCATAATCCTCAAGGGATCAAGGGGATCTAGTTGGCAGCTTTGACCGGATGTTTTAGGCAAACTTAAGAAATCAAGAAGTTGTTTGTGATGCTTTGAATTCGTAGGCATTAACTCTTAGGATGTCCAATCTACCGACCGAAAATGGATGAAGCTAAAGCTAATAAGTGAAGCAGACTAATTTACATTGGGACCCTGGGTACTAATTTTATACCCTATGTTTTGAGTTAGGAAGAAAATCAGGATTAATGGATGCAAGAGTGACTTTGTGGTAAATTAAGAAGATAGTATCTTTTCTGTTCAAAATATCCCTGTGATTGTTGTATTGCTCGGGGCGAGCAATATTCAAGTTTGGAGGTTTGATAGCGCTAAATAATAGCACTATTTAAGCCTCTAAACCCTTGCAATTTACTTACAAAGTAAGCAAGCAACAGTATAAAAAGGGAATTAACTCGACTACATCGCAAGTATCTAGCATGTTAACCAACATCGCGTGCATAATAGAAATATGAGGATAATGCGATTTTAAGATGCAAAACACGTGCTTAAGCGCAAAAACTATGGTTATTTCCAAAATTCATTGTGTTGAATTCTGCAGGCAATATCTCGGGAATACGAATGCAGACGGGTAGGATCAAGTCAACAGGATAGAAAAGGAAAAGCTGGAGGATAGGAAAAATTACGAAATCACAGAAATAAGGATGGAAAGAATCACCGAAGGAATATTCGGATGAAAGATCAGTAGAAATATTGAACGTGGTCGACAAGAAAGCTCGAACTCTATAAATTATGGAAAATCGAAGGAGAAGGTGTGCTGGTTTGGAGAGGATACTACCGTTGATGAGCGTTCGAGACGTCGAGGTCTCTTGGGAGATCTTGGCAGATCCTGTTCATCTGTAGGCCTGAAAGAACTCAGTACCATACGGTGTTTGTTAGAAGAATACTCCATTGGCAACAGTGTTGGCAATTCTGTCAACTCCATAGATAGCTAGTTTATAATGTAGTAGTTGTAGTTTACATTTCACATTTTGTATTCTATTATTTACATTTTGTAGGAGTAGTTTGTAACGCTTTCTAAAAGTAATTCTATGAGTTCTTTGTTTCAGAATTGATCTCCTATTAAACGACTAATGAGTAGATTTAGTGTTAAGAAGCAACCTTAGGAGAGCATGTAGCTTATGGTTTTATTTAAATGTCAAGTTAAGGGGGGAAGTCGATAAGAACGGCGGTTGTATTTATCTATCGCGAGTCGATTGACTATCCACTAGTGAGTGCTTAGTATTTTCCTTGGAAAAGGGAATATTGAGGGCTTAACCTCACCGTAATCACTAGGCGATACTTAGTCTTAAGTATTTTGGAAAGGTGTTAGGATTGACGATTTCACTAGTTGCATATGCAAGCTTGTGCTTAAAGGTAAATCTATGGGCAATGTACCGACAGGTTGCAGCAAGTATTCCGAAAGGTGACTTGAAGTTAAAGTTTAGTATGTGCTAATTTTCTCATGAAAACTTAACTTTCTTTAAATTGAATGGTAATGTGAATTCTCTTATTAGTTAGATAATAGATTTCAACATTTCAAGTTAACTTAAGTTTCTAATTGAATTATGAATGCGGGTGAAGGATTTTATAATGTTATTTATTAATTAAGCGTGTGTCGGCTAGCTACCCATGCATGCCTGCCTCCAGCTTACTTGAAAGAGGAACCTGGCGGAAGACCTAATAGGTTACGTTCAGTCTAGTACAAAGTCTTTTGTACCATTAAATGGGATTAAGGTTAATCTCGCTAGTGTGTACGAAGCCCTGAGCTTATTTGTGTGGAATTATAGAGGAAACTGGGTTCCGCACAATCAAATACGGAAGCACTCATTTGTAAGGGAAGTGCGATCTCTGTCTCACCAAGTAACGCATGCATATTTGTTCATTTACTTAGTTGATTTGTAAGCATCAGCATATGCATTAGCATTAACGTAGCATAAATTTATTTAGTTATTTCAATCAAAACCACACTTTCAATCTATTCTCGTCTTTTACATTCGACTTTTAACTTACATCGATGTGCTACAAATTCTCTGTGGGATTGATAAAATTATATACTTATTACTTGCTGCGCTTCTACCGCATATACTTGCGTGTAAGCGATTCTGAGATTTACTTAACAGTTTAACTCTGAATTAATTACTACGATTATATTAGCACTCAGAATGCTCCAGTAATTGAACATAAAGAGGGAAGGGCAAGGTGAGGTTGACCCCAACTAAGACCCTGAGTCAGTCAAGAAGGTGACCAGTCGTAAGCCATCACTCCTAAGCGTAGACGAATCATTGCTTCACTAGCAAGGATGAAGGAGCATGCACGGGAAGGAGACTCTTCAAAAGTTCCTAGAGAAGAAAGAGCGGTCACATCGGCACCACGGTGGCTTCCACCATTGATACTGATTAACAGTTCTTAAAGTTCAAGATACATTGAAGGTTTAACGCCTTCAATGGACAAGTGGGACAGGGAGGAGTTTGATCGGATGATGGAAGAGTTTGCGCAAGAGATAGAACTTGAGCGTAGACCTGCTGAGGAGGTCGCTGATTTGAGGAGAAAGAACGACCACATCGGGAAGGAAAATCATCGATGGTGGAAGAGCATCCAGGTGGATGTGGAGTAGCAATGTCGGTGCCAAGGGGACTTATTCTGACACCAATCTAGAGAAGAAGATGCAGGTCTTGTCGAGCATCAAAGAACAAGGCTAACGTACTTAGGAAATGTACCATGCCTTGTAGATAAGACAATTCAACGCTTACAGGCTGAATTTGCGGTAACCCTTGCCGCAAAAGCAGAAGAAACAGGGTCTTCCACACATATCCATGTGTCGACTCGCCCACTAGAGGAGCAAAATAGCACAAAAGCGAAGTTGGTTCGCTACGTATGGCGGTTATCCAAGAATTTGGATACGTACCTAGAGTACGCATGCGAAAGAGACGATGTGATATTTGATACGCTTGCATCATTAGACCCGTACATACAAAGACAGCGCTTCCCTGACTTTATCGACTTTGTGTCTTCCACTGACTCTGAATTCAATTTTGACAGCCCTAATCCTACTGAAGAATGATAAAGGAAGTTTTTGTCTTTATCACTTACTTTTCCTCTGTGCTTATTATGTTTTCCTCAATAGATTAATAAAATCATTTTTTTTCCATTTTATTCCCTGCTTAGATAATCTATTTTGACATATGCGAAGTTGATTTATCGCTTTTTAATCCTGTGGTTTTAAACATTGCCTAAGTACGCTGAAACTTAATCTATCCCGAGACAGTGCCTAGTGGTTCTAACGAGGTTGCTTAGGGACAGATTCTTTTTAAACTTGGGACAGTTGCACACTTTCTTAGGGAGGAATTCGATGAAGCAGGGAGATTGAACCTTAGAAAAAATTAAGTTTGGGGGAACTAAGCCTCACCTTTATTAAGGACAATGAAGAATTTAAGTTTGGGATGAGAGCAAGCCCATAGAGTGTTTTGAAAAAAAAATTAGTGAGAAAAATAAAGATCAAAACATTCTAGGTAAAAATGAAAGGCGCAGAAGAGCGAATAGCCCAAGGCATCCTAAAGTACTCCACTGGCCACCATGAGCACAAGCTTAAGACATTCCTTTGCTTAGCTGGAATGTTTTATGCTCAAACAAATCATGCTAAGAACTATAGATTTGTGGCCTGAGCACAACCTGATGAGGAATGAGGAAAGCATAGCAGAAATCCTTGAGGGATTTGAGACTCAAATAGATAAGCCTCGGACAGGATGGTTTGAACAAACTTAAAGAGATCAAGGGGGCTAATTAAATTGCGCTTGAGTCATAAGGTTCCAAACTAAGGGGTGCGTTGAACCAACGGCAATAAGGAAAAAAAATCAAGGCAATTTAGAAGAAATGCTAGTAAAAGAGGAAATCGGGATGATTAAGAGAAGACGTATTAAGGAAATGGAAGTTAAAAGAAAGATTTTTTTTTTTTTAGCAAGGATGAAAACATTGCATAATGATAAGAAGGTATGTGTAGCAGCTTTTTATACCTACAATAGAATCGCTCGAGACGAGCAGGGGTTTGATTACTCTCTAATAGAGCCATTATTTTTGCTAAATTAAAGTCATTGTTTGGTATTATTATAGAAAATCTAATGCGGAAAAGGTGAAAATAAAGAGTAAAAGGTGAAAAAAGGCTAATGCGCAAGTATTAGAGGAATAGTTAGAAGAATAATGCATTATAACGCTAAAACGCTAAAATTTTACTTTAATTATGCATTTTGGGAATGGCTTATGCTAATCAGTGGTTTTGTATGAACTTCAATGCAAAGTGAGAGATGGATCAAGCGATGTGAAATGGCAAGGACAATGCGAAGCAGAATTCAATCAGACCATGCAAGAACCAATGCAGAAGTGAACCATGTGACAGCAGCAGTTCGAAAAAGATGCCAAGTCACATACAAGAAAAAAAATGAAAGAATAAAGTAAGGAAGCAATTGTTGACAAACCAGACACTACGAGACAAACTGCAGAAATCACGAGATTTATACCTTAAATTACAGGACGAGATTGGCAACTATCAATCAGCATGATTCTGGTACTTTAATTCAGCTATCGACCCAAACCAAAGAAATTCTAGAAGATTCAGAAGGAGATTATAAAAAGAACCCATTGAACCAGAATGGGGGAGACAAGAGAGAGACTGCAACTACTTTTGTTTTTGTTCTTGTTTTGTTTACAAACTCATTTAAGCAATTAAGTAATATTGTTTTCAACATGTCTCTGTGTATGTCGTTATATATGTTTCTTTTCTGCATTATGAACTAATCTCTCAAAAGGCTAAGTTAGAGAAAAATAGAATGAGCTTACGCATGTGTTAGATAGATCTAGGGAGGAAATAACCAGAGCATGTTAATTAGGTTCTTAACTTAATAGTAAATGTCGACCGGCAATCAACATGAGCTAATAGGTTGTAAATCAAAAGAGGAAATAACCTGAGGCTAGTTTGCATGTTCAGTATGTTAATATATGAAGTCTTTTATACTTTTAATCGAAGTTTAGGAATAAACACGTAACTACTACATACGTTGCGCCCATTATCATTACATTAAGTTACAGCGGAAGTTGGGCTTAATACGAGCGAATGCGGAAGCAAACGTTTGTTAGGCGAAGTATGATAGTTATTCCTTACCACGTATTTCTTTCTAACACTGTGAACGCGTTCCATAAGTACCCTAGCTGCGCCTTTACTCTCACTTAGTTTACTTCTACTATGTTTTTCATTATTTATTTTATGTAATCAACCCAATCAAAATCAATTCATTCGTTACTTTTATTCTGTTTTCTAAGCATCATCCTTGATAAACTACAGTCCCTGTGGAGATCGATAATTTACTTATTACTTGATGTAGACCGCGTATACGTGCACGAGTGTGAACTAAAAAATATACGTGGTAACTTAGTGTACGCATAGTCACAAGTTGACACAACTCTTCGGATGTTGCCGAGGGTATCCATTCCTGAAGCACTTCAGTGGGGAATGGCAAGAATCGAACCTGTGGATTTCTTTTACTTAATTCTCGTTTTACAATACTATCCCGATGTTGCATGTAAGCCCATGTTATGCGGCTTTGCCGCATCAAGTGCAACATCTGGTTCTAGAACTCTTCATTTCTGTGCTGATTCTCATCTCCAACTTGGATCGATGTTTGCATATTAATAGCCGGTTCTTGCAATACTGGTCGATTGACGCAGAAGGTGCTGGTACCAATTACTGTTGGGTTATAGTTGTCGAAACTTTTTGCTGCTCAACAGATTCGATCGTGATCAACAAGCACAGGATGGCTTGGTAATGGAGTCAGTACTAGATGTGGAGTTGTGCATTGTGCTGGCGCTTTTTGCACTGTCTTCTTCTTTGTTTGCGACGGTGCTGGCTAAGTTGCTTGTTCATTATTCGTGACTAGGTCTAGCATTATATTGGGTTATTGTAGAGTTTACATGTCAATTATAATTTTTGTAACGAGTAGACTGGTTATTGGTGAAGTCATCGGCGTTGTTTTCTTCACTCCAGCGCCCCTTCTTGTCCATGGCCTTGATGGCAGGGGTATTGAGCTTATCAGGTCTTTCCTTACAATAGTTATCTTTAGCTGTGCTATATGTTTCGTAACCAATAGTGGGCTCTTTCTTCATTTATTTATGGAGACTTGATAAACCTCTTTGACCTTCAGAGCACAGGCCTCTAGTGCGCATCGAAGCCGTTGATGCATTCATAACGTCGTGATGGAGTATGGGAAGAAAATCTTCTTGTGCACCTTTTTCATCTGCTTCCTTACTTCCTCTTCGATAAGGCAGCCTATGTCAATGGTCAATGGTATTTGCTCTGGTAAAACCAGACTGACTTAGTGTGCCTCACACTCGCGCAAGTATACGCGGTCTACAGTAAGGAATAAGAAATATTATCGTTCTCCACATGGACTGGAATCTATTAAAAGCAGACTGTTCAGAATAGAAATAAAAGTAAACAAATGGAGGTTTTGATTGGGTCTGTATTGCATAAAATTGAAAATAAATAAGAGTAATAACTATGTTTTAGAAGAAAAGGCGCAACTAAAATACTCATAGAATGCATTCACAATGCTATACATAAATATTACGGTGAGGAGTAACTATCATACTTTGCCTAACAAACGTCCGCTTCTGCATTCATTCACACTGAACCCAATTTCCTTTGCAACTCAATGTAGTTTTCGTCGACGCGACGTATGCATTAGTTACACATTTATTTCTAAACTTCGATTTAAAGCATAAAAGACTTTACACCAACCTAATGAACATGCAAACTAGCCTTAGATTGTTTCGTTATCCAAGTTACAACCTATTAGTGCGTGTGGATGGTCGGTCAACCCTTACTATTGATTTTTGAACCTAGCTAAACATGCTCTAGTTATTTCCTTCCTAGATCTGTTTAACACATGTGTAAGCAATTCCAATTTCCCTATCCTTGCCTTAACAAATGTAGTTCATAATGCAATTAAAAAACACACACAACGATATGAAAAATATCATACTAAAATATGTATTAATCAATGCAAAAATGAGTCTTTAAAAAAAATAATAAACAGAAAAACAATAAGGGTGTAAACTCTCTCGTGTTCCACCCCCTCGCGCTTATGAAATAGTTTGTCTTAATCTCTTCTTATAATCTCTTGAAAAGGCTTCGAATCTTTCCTTGTTTGTATGTAGCTACATCACCGCAATAGATTTTATCTAATTGATTGCACGAATCTCGTCTTTGCTTAATAAGGTGTGAATCCCGTAATTGCCGAAGTATGTCTCACCCACGGTTTGACAGTTGATATTTGCTCTTTGACTCTTTCCTTATCTGATTAATTGAGGTTTTTGGCATTTAACCCGATATGTTGCTCTCGCATTAGTTTTATGCATCCGCTTTGGTTTCTGCTTCTCATCGCAATTCGTCCATTCTGCACTGCTTCATTTTGATCTCTCTTTCCATCGCAATTCCTTAGTGTGTGTCCACTTCGCATAAATCCTTTCTACAAAAATCATTTATTAGCACGCAGCCACTCTTTATCATGCATTTAAACTAAAAATAAGGCAGTTTTCACATTATAACTCATGTTCATTCATTTCTTTCCCTAACGCGTGGGCATTAGTCTTTTCCACCTTTTATTCATTATATTCACCTTTTTGCATAAATTTTTCTTAAATAAAGTACAACAATGATTCTAAAGTGTTCTAACTATTGACTCTATTTGAGAGTCTTCAGTCAATCTTGCACAAATAGTATACATTAGCAACATACGCGTCCGTGGTGGCGTTGTGTCGTGGGTGGTTGGCATGATGCTCGTTTTGACGAAGTTGCTCCATTAGTGCCCCTTCTAATTAAGGTTAAACCATTGGAAAGAGTTGTTCTCGCACCATCTTGCTTCTGGTAATGCAATCATTTGTAAACATGCTCTCAACTCTTCTGTTGATGGTGATTTGACTAACCGATCATACTGGGATTCCTCACAATTTTGGAATCCTAATAAGTCATTCTACGCTTCAGTGCTTCAGTCTATTTTCTATCTGTCCATCACTGTCTTGCAGCGTCCATCTCTACTTTCGTTATTGAAAAACCCATGCACCCAGCTCGAGTTGGCATTAATTCTAGGTCGAAAGAATTCATCTCAACCTCTCAACGTGATGGTTTCTTGAATTCTGCCATCCAACATGGAATTTGTAAATCCTTGCTCTTGCCAGAAGTCTTTTTTCCATCAACGATTCGTAGGTGTCCATTGCATTCTCAGACACCAATTGCTTTACTCTCCCCAGATCATCTACTCACCTTGCCTTTGTTGGTGAAACTTGTGTTCCTTCCACTGTAGAAATATCCATTCTTCTATTTGGCCTCGCACTTGATGGCCCAGCAATACTCTTTCCTTTTTTCTTCTAATCTTTTTGCACCAATGGTCGCTTTTCCTCTTCCTTGAGCCAGTAATTGCAGCTCGCCTTGCTAGAGTTGTCTCTTCTTGGTTGGCTAACTCAACTACGAACCTTGCATCTCTTTCTTCCATCGCTCTCTTTTGACCTCGCTCCTCGTGGTATAGCTGCTCATGTAATTCCACAGCTATTCTTGCGTCTTCTGCCTCCTTAGCTCGTCTTTCTGCATCTGCTTCATTCTCCATTTCTTCCTCTAGCTCCTCAGAAGCTCTGTTAATCTGCAAGCTATCTAATGCGATTTTTGGCGATCTGCTTAAATGTAATGCCTCGGGTTTTTCAGCTTCACGATTAGGTTAGTCCTTAAACAATTTGTTTTGAGATCCTTAAATTTAAATAAATTTAGTAGCCTTGTAATGAATTAATTTAATGTTTATTTCATTTAAAAAGAAATAGTTTAGCTTGCTCATGGTAAATTCCTTTATATAGGGATTAGAAGAATATTTTCTTTTTATAGAGTTATTATGGGTTCCATATTTAAAAGTGATTTATTCCCATCCTTATTTGAAGAAAAGAATAAAAGAAAAGGGTTTATTTTTTAGGCCACAATTGATTATTTAAATGGCACAAAGGTCAAACTCCAAACAACTTTCCCTTTATTTTCAATTCTTTTTTTTTTCATCCTCTCTCTTTTCCTGTCTCTTTCACGCATGCAAAAGCCACCCCCAATTTCTCCTCCTCTCAAACTTCCATCTGCACCACACCCATCCACCGCCGCCGACCTCTCCCAGCCGTCGAGCACCTGCCGTCGGCCATCTGCATAAGCCACCGCCCATGCAACCCACCAACCACCTGCATGCGCACGCCATCGCCTGCACCATCCACGCCGCACGCCTTTCTGACTGCCATAAACTCTAACTGCTGCTTATCCTTACCGGTTCCCGACCAAACCTTGAGAGAGGTTTGTTCTTTTTTACCCTTGGTTCCAATTGATTTTTTACCCTTGATTCCAATTGATTCTTGACCCTTTGACTGTTGACCAGCCACATCAGCTTGGGCCATTGACCAGATTTGACCTTAGGTCCCAGGAGTCAAAATTGTAGAGCCTTTAGACTCGGCTAAGGTAAGGAAATTTATATTAAGATGGAACATTAGTATACATACTGAGAAATGAATACAATTGTCTTTGCTTTAAGGAGTTAATACAATTATCTTAGCTATTGTGGGGATAATGCCCTTTGCATGTTTGAATGAGGGGTTTAATGCACAATAGTGTTAATTGAGGGGTTAGTGCCCATTATTGTAATTGAGGGGTTAATGCCCATTAGTATTACTATTACTTGAAGGGTTAGTGTCCATTATTGTAATTGAGGGGTTAATGCTCATTAGTATTACTATTACTTGAGGGGTTAGTGCCCATTATTGTAATTGAGGAGCTAATGCTCATTAAAACTATTAGCACTTGAGGGGTTAGTGCCCATTAATATTTTTTATTATTATTGTTAAGGGGTTTATGCCCAATTGTTGTTAAGGGGTTTGTGCCCATTATAATTTCTAATAAACTGTGACTATACATACTTCTATGTTCTAACAGGGATACTTACTGAATTTAAGACTCAACCATTTTCTTCTGTGGATTGTCTGTATGTGCTCATGTGATGTACCAAGGTGGCTAATTGGACGGGACGACTATGTTTTATTTATTGAGTCTTATCGTTATTTTATTTAAATCTTACTTCCACATGAACTGGATTTTTTAGGCATGTTACCTTGCATTATGAATTTCTTAATTGTTTTCGGCATTTTTACTTAGGGTACCCCAACATTTTGTTTGACTACTTTGTGAAACTTGAGTTTAATTTAATTTCAATGAATGAGTACTTTCAACATGCCTCGTACGTTGTGTTTAATTCATGCATTTAGGGTAGAGACCTAGAATGAGACCCTAGGATGGGTCGGGTCTTTACATTAACTCCATAACATCTGGGGTTACCTTTTGAGGTTTCGGAATCAATCGACACTCTGATTCTTGCTCAACCTGTGCATGCATCTCTGCTACCTCCTCTTCCAATTCTATTGTTACTCCTTTTGCTGGAGACGCCTCGACAGCTGGGTACTCCACATCACTTCCAGTTACCTATGCGGCCTATATTTGTTCCAACATTGTCCCTTGAGTGACAGGGACTGCACATGTTATTGTTACACCTCCCACTACTGCTGGATTTTCTTCAAGTAACTCCTCCATTTTCGTGACAACTGTTTGCCCTAATTTTATGATGTCCGACATTGACAGTTCAATTTCTGACTAAACCGCTTCATTTCCTTGCATGGCAAGTTGTTTTGGGAGTAATTGGCATGTGGGAGTTCCGGGAGGTGATTCGTCATCAGAGCTGAAGACTATTTGCTTATTTACCCACTCCGATTAAATGATAGATGGTCGTGATGACGGACCCTGCGATGTGGTTCTTGTTTTCCTCATAACTTTCAAAATGATAGATTGAAGGTGTTGAAGCCAGCAAGGATCAAGTTGCGGATATTTTTAAAGTCGTTGTCGAAAGTATGGTTCAAGAAATTCAAGAAGATGATTTGCATGGCAGATGGCAGGAGCATTTAAGTTTATGGGGGAGTTTTGTTGGAATAAACTTAAATATATTTTAATGTATTTTTGGAATATTTAATTTATGAATTAGTGGGTAGACAATTAAGGAATTAATGGATATGAGATATTTATCTGATCTTCTCAAAGCTAGATCTGAAGCTAATTATCTATTCACATGTGAAGGAACTGTCTTATCATGAAGATTCGAGAAGTTGATACATAAAATTTGAATTCGCGACTCGGGTGATATTTCAAGTGATGTTTTCATGAATGGAATAAAAATATTGCACTCTTTTTCTTTTGACCGGGTTTTTCCCATTGAGTTTTCCTAGCAAGGTTTTTAATAGGGCAATACCTATTACGCTTTTTTTAAGGCATTATTTATATATAATGGATGGGCTAAGGGAGAGTGTTATGAATAATAGCTCTCACTCACCACTAATGGTTGCTCTTCTCCATTACCCACTATCCCTTAGATTTAGTCATTTTGAGATCACATAATGGCCAATATAACTTGTTCGTAACACTACAAATTGAGTGTTCAAAAGCTTATAAAAACACACCATTAAATAAGAATTCTTTCACTTTCTCTCTACATTCTCTTTTCTCATTATGTTATTTACTTCTTCATGTTGTTATACTTTGTACGGAAATTGTATTGGATAACCACTTTTAAAAAAATAACTACATATTTAGTCATTTGCAAATCTATTTTTTATTTTAAATTTAATTAATAATATTTTTCTATAATGCCTATTACACCCTCCTTTACATGTTTCTTTTTCTTTTCTTTTTCTTACCCATCTAAAGTAACGTAAATAGTGTTGCCGCTGAAGCAATTTTTTAAAACTCTCTTGCCTTTATTTTATTTTTTCATTTTCCCATTCAAATCCTCTTTTACTCCTTTTTTTTCTTATTTGCCCTTGGGTGGATTTCAATTTTTTCGATTTTTTCTAATATTCCAAAGCTAGGATGATTATTGATTATTGTATTTTTATTATTTTTAAAATAAAACCTATGATGATTATTGAATGTTGAAGAAAGACATTTAATTTCTATTTTAGTCAAATTAAAATATATATATATATAAATATGGTCATTTCTAAAAAAGAAAATTAGCAATCGTAGTCATGGGTATTAATAATAATAGGGTATTAATAATAATATGGTATTAATAATACATAAGAATGTAATAATACACAATACTGTATTAATAACATATAATAATGTATTAATAATATAAAATATTATATTAATAATAAATAATATTGTATTAATGAGTATGTAATGAACTGTATTTATAACTATGGATTCAAATTATTTTCAAATTTGACTACATTTGTAATTATTTTGTTAGAATAGGTC
>JBBMKA010065372.1:0-16675 GCA_037833695.1 Sechiopsis laciniata
ACAAATATTTAACTTTAGATTGAAATTTATAAATGTATTTGATAGACCCCTCGACAAGGTCTTGTCAAATTGGCACCGTTGTCGGGCAGCTGTCAATAATTTGATTTCTTAATATTTATTTTCTTTTTATTATTTTCTTGTTTTGTTTTTGTTTTTGTTTTTGTTTTTTTTTTTTTTTCTCTCTCTCTTTTTAGAATCTTAACCTTTTTATTTTAATGGCTAACAATTTTTCATATTTTCGAGAAGATGTCTTAAGGAAGAATGAGGTGAGAAATATAAATTCACAACTTTCAGATATAAAATTTATTCTTTCTCGATTAGAGTATAGGCAAGCACCACAAGTTCATGTGTCACATGCCTATACCAATAAATATCATGGCCAGTCTTACATGCATTATGATTCTCACGGTCCTGAGTGGAAACATTTTTATAAAGGCCAGGAAAAGCATCACAATTTCGATCAGACTTATCATTACAACTATGGAAGAAGAGATCAATTTTATTTTAGCTATGGAAGTCAAGGAGAACAACAAAGCCATTATTTTGAGGACTTTAGTAGACCATCTCAAGCTCCAATAGAAACTCATACTTCAAATTCAGGTATGTCTTTAGAAGATATGCTTAAGACCTTAGCTAACAATAATTTTCAAATGCAACAGAATAATCTACAATTTCAATAAGAAAATCTTTGATTTCAATTGGAAAATCAGCTTCGATTTCAAATGCAAAATCAGCTTCAATTTCATTAAGAAACCAGATTTAGCATGGAGAATTTAGCATGGATTTAACAGTGGACCAAGTCGAACCACAGGGAATCGAATAATTCAATTTCTATCTTTTTAATTTTCTTATTTGACACGAACTTTTGGGGAAATTTTGGAGAATGAAAATAAAATGACTAAAATAATAAAAGTAAAAGATAGAGATTAAACCTTGGACACCGAATCGAGATAAACACAAGTAACAATGATATTTTCGATCATAGATGACCTAATGAAATAAATTATCCAACAATTTCTACCTAATCGACTTTATCGAAAAAGCCAGCAAAGCCCCTAAGTAACCTTAGGTCCTCTAATTCACAAGTAACTCGATTAGCTGGGCACGATAGCGTTTCATACGTCAGGTTAATTAGTCTAATTAGTTGGGCCCACTTTTATGTACTTATTTCTTTTAGTTTGGATGATTTCATATTTAATAAATTCATATTTTTCAAAAAAATAATTAAAATATGGTATCCAAAGAAACTACATCTAAATACGATTCCAACGCAATAAGCTGGAGATCAATCAGACACCTGAGCAAAAAGATATTGCAAAAACAAAAATATTGCGTAGCTGCCTAGGGTTAGCCGCGAGCCGTGCGCGAAAGCATTATAAAAACGGCAATTTTCTTATTTTTAGGTTATTGGGAGCTAGAGAGCTCGGATTGGAGCGCCGTCTTTTGCGACTTTTTCATCTCTTCCTCTAGTTTTCTTCCATCTCATTAGATTTTAGTGTTTAGGCTTCATTGTTTTGATGATTGGCTAGATTCTCGACGCCGTTTCGAGTTGTAAACACGGTACAATGTTATTTTCGTGAGATCTTTATAATTTTTCAAAATTTTCCAGCATGTTCTATCTTTAGATTCTTGTTCATATTCATATCATATGTTCTTTTGTTGATAGATTGACAACTTATTACTTTCAATTGAATGTATGACCATTAGATTTAGCTAATAATAGGGCTGTCGTGGTATACATAGAAGTAGAGTTTTCCTCTTCATTTATGTAGTTTGCATGTTATGACCTAAGAATCAAGAGAATGAATTAGTCAAATTAGGAGTGCACGACTAGTTTAATTAATTTATCTTAATCAATCCATAGAACTTAAAGAGGTTAGTTACGTTAGTATGGAACTCTATCGTGCCCAACTAATTAGAACTAATTAGACTAATTAACCCGACGTATGGAAGGCTATCGTGCCCAGCTAATCTAGTTATTTGTAAATTAGAGGACCTAAGGTTACTTAGGGGCTTTACCGGTTTTTCTGATAAAGTCGATTAGGTAGAAATTGTTGGATAATTTATTTCATTAGGTCATTTATGATCGAAAATATCATTGTGTTTACCTCGATTCGGTGCCTAAAGTTTAATCTCTATCCCTTACTTTTATTATTTTAGTCATTTTATTTTCATTCTCCAAAATTCTCCCAAAAGTTCGTGTCAAATAAGAAAATTAAAAAGATAGAAATTGAATTATTCGATTCCCTGTGGTTCGACTCAATCCACTGTTAAATACTACAAATATTTAACTTTAGATTGAAATTTATAAATGTATTTGATAGACCCCTCGACAAGGTCTTGTCATGATGTAACATGCCACCTTCTTAGACCCAGGGATGTGATGTAATTGCCACCCACGATATAGCCTAGTTTCAGACCTGCTAGAGCGAAATTTGGATTATGGTGCAAGACTGTCATGGGAGATTCTTTAGCTTCAAGTGATGGGAGTAAACGGGCTGCCACAATAGAGTACCGAGGGCCTCCCACTGACATTGGATCAGTGAACACCATTCTGAGTCTTGTTAGGCATGTAGACCTAGACTAGTGTAGTCTGCGTAAGCTTGCATATACCTGATTTACAATAGCATGCGGTGTGCGCGCACAAGCACTAGATGCCGAGAGGAAGGATCCCTTAGGCTAGTGTCGTTAGTACACCTTTCCTGTGTTGTCTAGAGTCGAACCCTTGGACCGTTCCCCAAGTGTTCAGATCAGTGCGGTAAGTTGATTGATAGGTAGAAAGTCAGCCAACTCTCGATATTGGGAGTTATGTTGATAACTCAAGTTTGGGTAAAAAGATGGTTGGTTTTGCATGTATAGCTAGGATGCTAGATGATGTGATGATATGCGTATTGTACCTTGATTGGGGATTCTTACTGAGTACCTTTATACGCACCCTTATTTTTGTGGTTTTCCACCAGGTAACTTGGGACAACACCGAGATTGCTAGAGGAGGCGTTGATGGATCATGGAGTCCGCTGTTTAATCATTTATTCTTTATTTATTTGGTTCAGCATGCTAAATAGGGTTGATTCTTTATTTTGTTTTCATTCTGAAATGTTTTAAATAATCTCTGGCCAGAGGCTCGAACATTGTTTTATGTTGGTTCGTTGGAAAGGTCTTCTTTTTTAAATAAGTGCGTTTTGGTTTTCAGTTGTTCTGTTATAACTATATTTAAAACCATGTATTTTAAGTAAGAATCGGGTGTAGGACTGTTTTAGAAGTCGGGTTCTTACATAAATTTAAACAACTATTCTAAAATATACTAAATATTAACTCTATTTGAGAGTTATCATCATTTTAGTACAAGTTTTCATTAATACATGTTAATTAAACCCAAATAGTTGATAAAAGGATCACATAGATTAAGTTTTACCTATTACCTCATAATTACTTAGTCATGGAGCTTTGTTTCTTTTGGCTTAATTAATTAAACCTTAATATTGATAGCTAATTCAATTTAGTTTAATAACTAAATAAACTACTAATATAGAGCTAGAAATTTAATATTCCAAATTAATCCATTATGTATATTCATACTTTATATAAATAGAATATAATATTTCTTTAATCTCAAATACATTTTAAATAAACTACTAAATCAATACTTCAAAAACTAAAACTATCTAATTCAATATGTAACAAAGAAGATTGATTGTAATGGTTTGTTTTTACGAGAAATTTCAACTCGGGGAAATTAGACTAATTATGACTACTTTTTTTAAATATTAATTGATTTATTTTGTAAGCGAGGAGCAACATAATGTTACAAATTGGGTGGCAATCATGTTTTAAATTGCTAACTTTGGTAAGTATATGTTTTATCATTTAATTTATTTGTTTTCATTATATCATACTTTGATTCACAAAAATCTAAAACCTCCCCTGTTATATTTTCATTAGCAAATTTAATTATGAGAAATTAATAGCATTGGTTCTGTTTGATATTAGAAATTGGACCTTCGAAATCAAGAGTAAAGTTGCCTACCAAACAAGAAAAAGTAGAGTGAATTTATTGGTAGGTTATTGTCAATATCATATAAATGAGGGTGTTATGATTTGGTTAATGGTGAAGTGGTGGCCTTTAACGGCTAACGATTTGCTTAATGGTCGGCTTGTGGCCTTTAACGACTACCGTTGTGGCCGCACATACAGAGACTTGCTTAGCCTACACACACTCTTCTTGCATACCAACATACTTTAGGGTCAAGGTCTTCTTCGTGCATTATGGGCATTTGAAACAGAGTCAACCAAGGTCTACTTTTTTTATTCTCTAAATTCTATATTATTTCTTCAATTAATTTGTTTAGCTTGTTAGGATTTGTTATTTTTTATAAATAATGGCCAATTGATCCTTCAATAACTTAATTCGATTCATTTTCCTTACTGGTTTATGGTATTGGCGTAGAAACTAAAATTGTAAATAAAACAATAAAACACAAATTCTCTAAAACACTTCTCTTTATTTCTAAAAACTCTCTCTACAACTTTCACTTCCTTTCTCTCTAAACTCTCTATTTTTGTTCTCACATTTTTTTTCTACAATTCACAATCAAGGAACACTCTATTTATAGCCTATTACAAACTTGGTCCCCAAGTTCTTTCCATAAGCATTTCCCACTAATCGCTAAATTTACTAATTCCTTAATTAGTCTCCTAAATTGGCAACCCATTAATTTCTTAATTTTCTACCCACTAATTCCTTAATTAACAATTACATTAAAGTTTATTCCAACAATTTGAGCATCTTGAAAACATCGTCTTCCTATTGACTCTCCTTTTCTCTTTCTTACTTTCTTTTCTTTCGATTAAGCGATTGTCTTTTTCCTTTTTTTCTATTAGGGCTTGCTTCATTCTTCAAACCTTTACTGCAATCAATGGTGATTACAGAGAAGAACGCCAATTCTTCAATCTTTCTATTGATAAATATTTGTAACTTAGTTTCCATTCGTCTCGACTCCATAAATTTTGTACTATGGAGCTTTCAGATTAAGCTTTTGTTAAAGGCTCATAAAATTTTTAGCTTTATTGACAAACTATAAGAACCTGACTTCTAAACTGTCCTAGACCCGGTTCTTAATCAGCATGCATCGTTTAACAGATATAGCAGAATTACCAGAATTCAAACCTCATTTGTTTCAAACAATAAAAAATGTTCAATAGTTAAATAATTGAAAACATAAGCGAGCCTCTGGTAGCATTTATTAAAACAACTTTCAATAATAAATGAAAAGAAGAACCCTTCCTAGCTAGCATGCTGAACAATATAATGCATAAATATAAATCCCTACAATGGACTCTCATGATCCATCAGCTCATCCACTAGCCATCTTGGTGCTATCCCAAGGTACCTACTAGAAAAACCACAGAAATAAGGGTGAGTACAAATATACTAAATAAGAACCCCCAATCGGGGTACAATACACATAGTAACACATCATCTCGCATCCTAGCTATGCATGCAATACAATCAAACCAATAGTCCATAATCTTGGGTTATCAACACAACTGCCATTTACGAGAGTATACAGATTCTCAACCTATCGACCAGCTCACCACACTGATCTGAACACTTAAGGGGTGCCCCAAGTATTCGGCTCTAAACTCACTAGGAATGGTGTACTGACGACACTAGCCCGAGGGAGCTCTCCTCCCAGCATCTAGTGCGTGTACACATACACCGCATGCTACTGCAAACCACGTAAATGCAGTAATAGGCAAACTATCGTAGTCTATGTTCACATGCCTAAACAAACACGGAGTGGTGTCCACTGGTCTACAGAAGGTGGGAGGCCCTCGGCACCCAACTGTTGCTGCCTGTTTGCACCCATCACCTAAAGCTAATGACCTTTCCATGGCAAGCTTAGACCAAGGTCAGAATCCTGCTCTAGCAGGCCTGAAACTAGGCAGCATTGGAGGTGGCATGTTACCTCACTTGCCCGACCTGAGAGGGTGGCATGTTACATCATATCCCCTCAATCCCTCTAGATGATGACAACTTAACAAACACATATGCTAAGAGTGGTACATGCTCAGTCGTAGGCAGATCACACAAACAAGCTCAACAGGAAAATAATTAAGTCATCCTAAATAGGATACTATTGCATAAATAAGTTGTGGCTAAGACACCAGCTAGTACCCTAACAGATAGGTTATCACAGAACACAAAGATGGCTAACTAAACATGCTCAGCTAGGAATGGACCTACCACAACCAGAGTAAGCTACGTAGACATGCTCGCAATAAAAAAAAAGCATACAAGAAAAATAAGATGCAATTAGTGAACATAAGAAGAAGGTCCACATAACCTAGGTAAGAGATCCTTACCTGATAAAAGAATACTGAACAATGCTCATTCAGTTACAAATCCCAAAACAAAGCCTAGACACAACCTATTCAAATCACATAATATAAATTAGGCATCTAGAAGAGGTAACATAAACTAACAAGGATTCGGAATCAGAGGTTACCCAAAGTCTTGAAATAGAAACTTAGGTACACGTGCAAGAACAGGCGCGGGCACTGCTCAGGCATGTGTGGCGGACAAAGTAGCACGGGCTACTGACTCGCTGCTTGTGCAGCTAGGACGTGGTGCGCAGCGCTGCTCGATAGCGAGGCGGGGTGTGCGTGTGGGCTGATGGGCTGCGATCGACAATCCTTGACGGCCAGGTGTAAACACACAACATAGACGTGCCGACGCTAGGCTCAGGTGCACGGCTCAGCAATTGGTTGGGGAGAGCAGAGCGGTGCGTGGAATAATGTGCATGCGCGGACACCGATTGGAAGGCGACGACTCAGCACAGCGATCAAGCAATGGCGGGGAAAAAGATTAATAGAGAGAACTTTCTAGCTTTTATGAAGAACTCTCTATTTGATCGATGAAACTACGCTGAATACGATTCACCCATTTTAGGTCTTAAAACTCTTTTTTGCCAAAATTTGCAAAACTAGCCCTCATGACCTGAAAACCAAAAAACAACCTTGAAGTTTAGTAAATTAAAAACATAGCCCTAAGGGTAAATTTACTAATTTTCCCCTTAAGGTTAAAACAGCAACTAACGGCCAACCAAGTTAGAGAACGGTTAGAAAATCATACCTAGAAAGTCGTAACGAAAACTCAGGCCATTAAAAACTATTCCTCAACCATCAAAATCTTTGGGTGAAGATGGATTGAGCGATAAGGAAAACCCAGAATATACGATGTGGTCTGAAAGAGATCAAGCGATCATGACTCTTCTTAGAGCTACGCTATGTCAATCTACTTTATCCTATGCGATCGAAAGTAATAGGTCGAAAGAAATGTGAGAATATCTTGCTATGCACTTTTCGTCGACGAGTCACATCAGTATTGTGAGTCTTAAATCTCAACTACAAGGTATGGTCAAGAAACATACTGAATATGTTGATGCCTACATACAACGTATAAAATATCTTGTCAATCGATTAGCTACAGCAAATGTTAAAATTGATTCTGAGGATATTGTCATTTATCCATTGAATGGGCTACCATCTTCATTCAATATGCTCAAGATTTCATTACGCACCAGAGCAAAAGAAAGTTGATCTTGATGAACTCCACATTCTACTCAAAATAGAAGAAATGTCTCTTAAACATCAAACAAAAATGGAAGAATCCAAGAACCTCGCCACACTTGCAATGTTAGTCATCTTCAACTCTTATGGTCGGGAAAATTGGCGCAGTAGTGGTCGTGGCCAAAGATGATTCACTGGTGGAAGAGGTCGTGGAAAAAATACACCTTTCCTAAACACATCAAACAATCAGAATGTTTCCAATACCTCTCTAAATACCACACCAAATACTGAATGAAGTGAGTTAGAACACAAAGTAATTTTCCAGATCTATCATTCTTTTCGACAAAATGTCCTTGATTTTTAAAACTAGACGAATTTTTCTTACCAAGCTAGGCTCCCACCTGCAAAGCTTGTTGTTACGGCTGCTGCTAAATCATACTCTTCTTCTGCACCTTTGCAACAACTTTTTTCTTCTTCTGTCGAAACAAATTTCTGATTATCTGACTCTAGATGCAATGCTCACCTCACCACTGATTTCGATAATTTGAACATTTCTACCGCCTACAATGGTGAAGAATCTATCACAGTGGGCATTGGTCAAAACTTACCTATTTCTCATCAAGGCTCAGGTATGCTGCCAACTTGTAATCACTCAATCTTGTTGATTTTTTTTTTTTTTTTTTTTTTTTTTTTTTGCCTAATCTTTCTTCCCACCTTTTTTCTCTCCATCAACTATATAAAGAAAATAATTTTAAGTTTATATTTGATGAAACTAACTTTACCATTCAAGATAAAGATTTAAACAGAACTTTATTACATGGACCAAGTATCAATGGACTTTATCCCTTACACTCAAAACCTAATTATCAACCATCATTTCAAGCTAAAGTAGGAGTCAAAGCTTTGGCTATACTATGGTATGATAGATTAGGCCACCCTTGCAATAGTATTTTTCGTTCTGTTGTAAAGAATTTACCTTCTATTGTTCGGTCTAGTATTGCACCTTGTAAACATTGCCTAGCTGGAAATATGACCAAGAAAGTTTTTCCTGTTTCTAGTTCTCTTTCAAATGCACCTCTAGAACTTATTCATAGTGATGTATGGGGGCCATCCCCTGATTTTTCAATAAATTGATTTCAATATTATGTCTCTATAATTGATGATTTTTCTAGATATACCTGGTTATTCCCTATTACATATAAATCTGAAGTACATGATGTGTTGATCAAGTTTATTAACTTCATTGAAAATAGTTTATCTTTGAAAGTTAAGACATTCCGTAGTGATGGTGAGGGAGAGTTTGTAAATCACCATCTTGGAAGTTTCTTTGAATCTAAGGGAATATTACATAAAAAATCTTGCACACACCGGTTCAAAACGGAGTGGCTGAAAGAAAACATGGGCATATAATTGAAACTTCTATTTCTCTTATGTCAAAATCTCATATACCTTCCACATATTGGCACTTTATATTTGCTACTCATGTATACTTAATCAATAGACTTCCTTCTCCAACTATACAAAACATATCCCCTTTTGAGATATTATATAAAAAATTACCTGACTACTCTTTTTTACGAACTTTTGGTTGTGCATGTTATCCCTTTTTAAGACCCTATAATAAAAATAAACTTCACCCTAGGACATCTGAGTGTATTTTTTAGGATCTCCCCTTTGGTACAAAAGGTATCTATGCCTTGAACCATCAATCAATAAGTTCTTTGTCACTAGACACATCACTTTTAATGAAGAATTATTTCATTTTCATTCTCTAAATTATTCTTTACAAAGTTTAGAAAAAGTGGATCCTTCCCTTACTGTTTTTATACCTCCTATAGATCCCTTTCACACTCATGATGCACCCGAGCCTAACCATGACACTTCTAGCCCTCACCCTTTATCTACTACAAATCAATCCATTTTTACTACCTTGCCTTCAATTGTTGATCCAGCAACTAGTTCTAGTATTGAAACCACACCTACTTTAACACATATTCATGAACCTATAATTGAACAAAAGTCACAAACAGTCTCTTAAGCTCCAATATCACCTACTGAAGCTTCAATACAGCCTACCACCACTGTCCATCCTATGCAAACTAGGGCAAAATCTAGAATTTCTAAAAAAAAAAAAACAAAAAGTCTATTTAGCATCTTTGTCATCTAACTCTATTGAACCAACATCCTTTAGTGCTGCCTCCAAAATAAATTAATGGAAAATAGCCATGAGGTGTGGATATGATGCCCTTGTACAACAAAACACTTGGACTCTAGTACCTTCTAGTGAAAATACAAACATCATAGGTTGTAAGTGGGTTTATAAAATCAAATGCAATCAAGATGGTAGTATTGCGAGTTTTAAGGCTCATTTAGTTGCAAAAGGATTTCACCATGAGGAAGGTGAGGATTTATTTGAAATGTTTAGTCCGGTTGTTAAGAAGCCTACTATTAGAGTTATCTTGTGTTTAACTGCTAAATATATTTGGTCACTTAGACAACTTGATATTAAAAATGCATTCTTACTTGAAGAGTTACAAGAAGAGGTCTTTATGCAACAACCACAAGGTTTTGTCCATCCTAACTTTCCTTCTTATTTTTACAAGTTAAATAAATCTCTCTATGGTCTTAAACAAGCACCTCATGCTTGGTTTGAATGTTTCACTACATCTTCGTCTCAATTCATCTCGTGTTGAACCCTCCTTGTTTGTTAGAAATATTAAAGGGTCTATCACATATCTCATACTTTATGTTGATGACATAGTTCTAACAGGTACTCATAACACTTTTATTGACAACCTTGTCCAAAATCTGAAAAAAAAAAAAAAAAAAAAAAAAAAATATCATTTGACATGACTGACTTGGGAGCTTTAACATATTTTCTTAGACTTGAAATACATCAAAAGGAAACAGGTATTCTTGTGAATCAAGCACTATATGCACGGAAGGTGTTATAATGTTTTGGCCTGAGTGATGCCAAACCAAGTGCAACACCATCCTCTTCTCACTCTATAAAAATGAGTTCTGATTCTTGCTGCCTCGAAGATGCAAAGTCCTATAGAAGTATGGTAGGTGTCTTTCATTACTTAACTTTCACCCGTCCTGATATTTCTTTTATTGTAGGCCGTGTTTCGCAATACATTCTCCTACTTTGACCTAACTAAGTGTTGTCAAGCATATACTTCATTATATTAAAGGTACATTACACTTTGGCCTTCATCTCCGTGCTTGTCCTCTCAATCTCTCTGCCTTTTCTGTTTCGGATTGGGCCGGTGACAACCTTAATAGACTATCAACAATAGGCTATGTTGTATATCTTGGTCCAAATCCAATTACGTAGGTTAAAAAAACACTACAGTTTCGAGAAGCTTTAAGGAGGTTAAATATCGGGATTTAGCATCTACAACTACTGAACTCTCTTAGATACGACAGCTGCTTAGTGATTTGTATATTTTTGTCTCTAAACCGCTTGTTCTGCTATGTCACAATCATTCGTCAATCCAACTTGTGTGTAATCCTGTTTTCACGACCGAAGTAAACACATTGAAGTAGATTTTCACTATGTTCTTGCGCGTGTTAATGTTGGTAATCTTCGACTTTAGTTTATTTCCTCAAAGGAATAGCCTGCTGATAGCTCTCAAATAGAGCATAAATTAGGCTATTTTATTCAATTTTTTTTAAGGTTCAAAGGAAATAATTAAAGGATAAATAGCAAAAGGGGAATAAAAATCGTTAGTAGACACCCATTTGCTATTTATAATTAGAAGGGTTAGCATCGCATTATCTGCATAAAAAAGAGATTAAATTGCGCTAATATACACTTATGCAATGTAGGGATACGAAATTGAAATGCAGGAGATGGAAACTTTTACGAAATGCAACAAAGAGAGAGAGAGAGAGAGACAGAAGCAATGTCGCGCATTGAAGAGACAAACGCATTCTGTGAATCACACCAATAAAGATAGAACAGACAATCATTTAGCAGGAAATCTGGCGCGACTCAAAAGATTCCAACTTAAATCAAGAAATCAAGCATTAATGAATACAATTCTAGAATCTTTTGAACTTACTCACCAAGTAATTCGATCCTATTTAAGGAGCACTAGAGTCTTGAATGAAGTATCTGGTCAGTTGGTCGAAAGTCACTTCACCTAGAGTAATCCACTATGAGGAAGACAATCGAATGGTGTTCGTGAAAACCATGGACGACAGAGACTGCACATCTACAACAACCGCACCATTTAAATTTATTATGGCATTTTTGCATTTGAAACTTATACATCTGTTTAGCATATTTTCATAATTTATGCCATTGGGTGAAATATGGAGTAGAATGCATGTTAGGACTACGTGGGAGGTTGAATCTTATGATGTTGCAATTTAAAGTTAAGTATGCGTTGATTAGCTACCCATGCATGCTAACTGCTAGCTAACTTGGAAGACGGAACTGGCGGAAGATCCAACATAATACATTAGGTCAATGCGAGGTCTCTCGCATGTTTGAAGAGGGGAGGTGTAATCCTACTGTTTCTATTCGGTAAATTCCATATTATTTCTTTAATTATTTTGTTTAGTTTGTTAGGATTTTTTATTGTTTTTATTCCTTTTTTCTGCTGTATATTTAATGGCCAATTGGTCCTTCAATATATTAGATAATTAGTTTTATTGGCCAATTGATTCTTTTGTTGGAGTTGTTATATTTGTTTATGGGATTTTCTATTAATCCCTTAGTTGTATATATAAATACACCAGCTCATCATTAATGAAATAAAATAACTCTGAAGACATTCTCTCTCCACATTCGATGTGGTATGAGAGTCTTCCTTCTTCATCGCTGTGATTCCCAATTTTTCTCTTCACCAAATTTCCGAAATCAAATACGTTCTTCATAAATAACCACTTCTCCCTCAAGGCTTCAAGTTCAGTTGTTCAGAACGAATCAGGAAAATTTCAAAATCAATTTGCCCTACACTATAGCGACACGACGAATTTGGTTTTGGTTTTGGTTTCTGAATTGCTTACAAACGACAACTATGTAACATGATAATAGCTTGGATTCTTAATTCTGTTTCCAAATCAATTTCTTCTAGCATAATTTTCACCGATTCTGCAAAAGATATTTGGATGGATTTGAAAGAACGCTTTGAGAAAAGAAATGGCCCACGAATTTATCACTTCCGAAAGGGATTAATTTCGCTGAGGCAAGATAATTTGAACACCTCCTGAATTTTCTAATGGGACTCAACGAAGAATTTGCCCATATCTTTTGCATCAGGAATAAATCCGACAAGCTCTTACAATGATACAGGAAATAATTCAACTTCAAATACTTCGAATCTGAACCAACAATATCAAGTTGAAGACCCCATTGAGCAGTGCAAGAAAATTCTGAATCTTCTGAAATCAAAGATCAATGCCACCAAGACAGAATCTGGAATAGCATCCTCTCATATGGCAGGTACTTTTTTCAAACATTATAATTCAAGTGTTCAATGGATAATTGATTCTGGGCCAACAACCCACATTTGCAATAATCGTGCCTTGTTTACTGATCTTGAACCTGTATCTACAAATGTTGTTTTACCTAATAAGAGTAAAGTTAGAGAGTAGTTTGTGCAGGGTCAGTGGCTATCAACAGTGATATCACTCTTAAAAGAGTTTTATATGTGCCAGAATTTCATTATAATCTTTTGTCTATAAGTGCCTTAACCAAGGATGAAATTTTGCTAGTAAACTTCTGTAATAACAACTGTTTGATACAGGCCAAATACACTTTGAGGACGATTGGGAAGGGTAACTTGCTGGATGGTTATTTGTCTTAGAGGGATCAAGTGAATCAAAGGATCATGGTGCTTAGAAAGTTAATAATCTCAAAACTTCTTGTAAAACCTCTTTATGGCATTCAAGACTAGGTCATCCTTCTTTTTCTAGACTACTAGCTCTTAAAGATACACTTGTAATAGATTCAATAGGACAATTTCTCATGATTGTAATATTTGCCCTTTCGCAAAACAACATAGGTTGAGTTTTCCTTCAATTAATAAAAGATATAGTACTTCTTTTGACATATGGGGCCCCTTTTCAACTACTTCTCATAATGGTCAAAAATATGTTTAACTTCGGTTGATGACTTTAGTAGGTACACTTGGGTTTCTATGCTTAGATCTACCTCAATTCTTCAACCTCGTTAAAAATCAATACAACAAAAATATTAAGAATTTTGTTCTGATAATGCTCCGGAACTTGCATTCACTGAGTTTTTCAAACTCAAAGGTGTTGAGCACCAATTTTCTTATGTTGCAAGGCCAGAACAAAACTCCATTGTCGAAGGAAAACACCAATTTATACTAAACAGTGCTAGAGCCTTATATTTCCAATCCAAAATTCTCTCATATATTGGAACGAATGCATGCATACTTCAATTCATCTTATGAACAGAACCCCTTAGAAGATCATCTTTGTTATGACCATTTATCAAAGTCTTACAGAAACTTTGCCCTTCAAATCTCTTCTCAAGAAGAACCAGAATATTATCATCAAGCTACTTTTGCTCATTGGAGGAGAAATTCTAGCAATGCAAAGAAATGCAACTTGGGAAGTTGTTGCATTGCCCAAAGACAAGAGAGCTGTAGGATGTCGATGGATTTACAAAACAAAATTTCGTGCTTATGGGACCGTTGAAAGACACAAGGCTTGTTTAGTAGCAAAAGGATACACTCAACAAGAAGGTCTTGATTATGTCGAGACCTTTGCCCCTGTTGCAAAATTAGTCACTATGAAGGTTCTATTAGTTTTAGCTGTCTCATACAATTGGCCATTAGTCCAACTAGATGTCAATAATGCTTTCCTTCATGGAGATCTAGAAGAAGAAGTATATATGGATCTCCCTCTTGGTTACAAACCACCTGTTCTCCCCACTTCATCTACTAAACTGTTATGTAAATTGAAGAAATCTATTTATGGTTTAAAGCAAGCCTCTAGACAATGGTTTGCAAAATTTTCTAACACCCTTATATCTTTAAGTTTCATTCAATCTATATCTGACTATTCCCTTTTTATAAAAGGATCTGGACATGACTTTATTGCTCTATTAGTATACGTAGATGATATTATTATCACAGGTCCTACACCAGATAACATATCTAAACTCAAGCAAATCTTGAATAAAAAGTTTCAACTTAAAGACCTTGGGCAACTTACCTTTTTCTTAAGCTTGGAGTTAGCTAGGTCCTCAAACGGACTTTACATTAACCAAAGACATTACACTCTCCAAATCATTGAAGATGCAGGCCTTTTGGGAGCTAAGATAGAAACTGTACTTAAGGATCCTAAGCAAAAACTAAAAGCTGATATGGACGAGAAACTCACTGATCCTAGTGTTTATAGAAGGGTCATTGGGAAACTTATCTACCTAACAATTTCAAGGCCTAATTTAACATATGCAGTTAATAAATTAAGTCAATTTGTTTCTGCTCCTTGTAAGACTCATCTTGCAGCTCTTCATCACCTACTTCGGTATCTTAAGATAGCACCTGGCGAAGGCATCTTGTTTCGTCCAACAAAAGATCTGAATCTCAAAGCCTTCGTTGACAGTTATTGGGCTTCATGTTTGCACACCAGACGATCCACAACAGGGTATTGTGTATTCTTTGGTGAATCATTAATATCCTGGAAAGCTAAGAAACAATCCATCGTCTCTCGACCCTCTGCAGAAGCTGAGTACCGTGCCATTGCTTTAGTCACTCGTGAACTACTTTGGCTTTCATATTTTTTATCTGATCTGCAGGTTACCACTTCTCGTCCTGCTACAATTTACTGTGATAATAGAGCAGTTATGTGTCTCGCAAACAACCCAATACTTCATGAGAGGACCAAGCATATCGAATTAGACTGTCATTTCACTCGAGACAAACTCATTTCAGGCCTGATGAAAATATTGCCCGTCTAAAGCAGCTCTCAGATTGCTTATCTTTTTACCAAAACTCTTCCTGCAAACTCCTTTTATCTCTTATATTCCAAGTTGGACCTCATAAATATAATGGGATTTTCTATTCATCCCTTAGTTGTATAAATACACCAGCTCATCATTAATAAAATTACTCTGAAGATATTTTCTGTTCCGTCAATCTCATGGTTCATTCTCTCTCCACATTCGATAGAATGTATTCGATTCATTTTCCTTATTCCTTTATTGGATGCTAGCTAACACCGTTAGAATAAACTTAAATGTATTTTTGGAATATGGAATAATTAATTTAGAAATTAGTGGGTAGAAAATTAAAGAATTAATGGATTGTCAATTTAAGAGAATAATTAAGGAATTAGTAGATTTTATTACTTTAGCAATTAGTGAGAAATACTTATGGAAAGAACTTGGAGACTAAGTTTGTAATAGGCTATAAATAGATAGTTCTGAATTGTAGAGACAATCGTAGAGCAAAAGAGAGTGAAGAGAGGAAAAGTTGTGTAGAGAGTTATAGATAAAGTTTAATTGAGAAATAAAATAAAGTACTTTAGAGAAATTGTTGTGTGCATTGTCTCTCCAATCCCGAAGCGAAAAGATTGCGCGATTATTATTTGTGTTTATTATTTTGATTTTTGAATCTATATTTTACAAATTGATATCAGAGTCATTGACAAATGTAACGGGTCAATTATCGCTGCCACGATTGACGATGGCAAAGTACGAGAATTGGAGCATTCAGATGACAGCGCTACTTGGATCTCATGATGCATGAGAAGTGGTCGAAGAAGGTTTCGTAGAACCAGAAAATACTGCGGGTTATACGGTGGCTCAAACCAAAGCGTTGAAAGAGACGCGATTGAATGATAAAACGACATTGTATATACTATTCCGAGCAGTGGATAAATCGAGTTTTGAGAAGATTGCGAGTGCAACTACTTCAAAAGAAGCTTGGGACACTTTAGAGAAAGTATTCAAAGGAGCCGACCGAGTGAAGCAAGTACATCTCCCGAATCTTCGCAGAGAGTTGGAGAGCATAAAAATGAAGGAGTCGGAAAGCGTATCTGTTGAAAGATGAAAATTCAAATTCTCTAAATTCTTCATTTAATAATGAACCCAACAATGGGTATAAATAGAGTACAA